>VZTE01004192.1:1193588-1228507 GCA_013397775.1 Eulacestoma nigropectus | reverse complement strand
GCTGGAAGCTGGGTGCGGGCGGCGGCTGTGGACAACGAGATCCTCAAGGGGACAAAATAGTTCCCAGAATTGGGACAGCAGGGCGAAGCGGGCACGGGCAGGGAAACAGGACCACAGAGTAGAGAGCATGAAAGCGGGAGCAGAAGGGGCCAATCTGATCCTCCAAGCGACCCAGAGCAAAAAGACCTCATGGTGTTGAGGCTAGCTGCTTTTATGTGTCCCCAAACTCCTCCCTAACTCTGCCTCGCCAGCCCCTTTTTGGTGGGCATTTTTCACAAGCATCTTTCGCAGGCATCCGGGTACTTGCCTTCACCAGCAAGCGTGTGTGTGTGTGTGTGTGTGTGTGTAGCAGGGGCGGGGGGAAGCTGCTCGCAGTCGAATCATGGGAGTTTCCTCTGCCCTGATTGGCTGCCAGGTGAAGCCTCTCTGGGGACAGGGCAACACAGTTTTTTTAATTGGAATTTTCTTCACCTCATTTGTGACATATGTTGAGGCATATATATATATTTGTCCCTCTCAAATATGCTTTAATTTCACATGATGCCTGTTGCCAATAAAATGTATCTTTCTCATCTACAAATAACAAAAGTTCAAAACCAGCTATAAAATCTATATAGAGGGCCAGTTATGCATGTGCATATAAAAAAAAGTTTAACTTTACCAAATCAAGAAATTTTGTTTTCTCTGCATATGATCTTTAAAATTAGATATATGATCAAATTTATTTTACCTGCATCTTTTGCAAGATGTCCAGCAGTTCTGATTGAATTAGTTTCAAACAAAATAAAGTTAAATTCTATAGTTTTTGATGACTCACAGAATATAGTGCTTAGGTCATAAAGCATTATAGGTATGACAAAATAATATTTTAAGGTTGAAGTATTATGAGCTTCTCTTGATCTCTCTTTAGGTTGGTAACACTGCTATGATATTTTATGTCAGTATTGGTGCACTTGCTTTTGTTGATCTATCTGACAAGAGAATGATAGTGATATATTCCAATATGGTTAATTCGTAGTCTCACCACTCTGAAATCAGAATCAGTTTCACTTTTTGATCTCAGACAATCTTTCTAAAGCATTTATCACAAAACTACTTTTTTCTTGTGTGGTATTTCCACCTTTTCTCTGGCACAAACTAATGTGTATATTACATGGTTGCCCATTCCTAAATATTATTAATAGCTGTTTATCAACAGCTAAAAGCTGCATGCTGAGCCACAAATAAAAGCCTGGCACACTATTATTACTGTAAAGAAATAAGCAGCTGGAAGTCATAAACTAAATGATTTTGAAGAAAAAGAACTGCTTTCTAGTTTATTATTTATTGCTACAAGATGCTCTGCATAGCTTTATTTTTTGAAGATAGATGCCTCATTCTGAGAAGCTCTAGGATTCTGTAGGTACAAATGATCTCTCTATCTGGAAAGTTATTTCTAGCTGCTACTTCATATTATTTTCTAGTAGATGGTTTTGTGGCAGCTAGGACTGGTTTATCCTTGGATGCCCAATGATTTCTGAGGGGGTAAAATCTCTCCTTATTACTTTGGTTGACAGAATGAAGTCTGACACTTCATAGAAGTGTGATATTTCCTATGAGAGAAAGAGTGAGGTAATGCAAGAGATGGAAAAGGGCTAAGACTTATGTCTTATCTCCCTTTCTGGCAGGCAAAAGTAACACTCTGGGCAGGTGCAAGGTAAGAAAGAAAGCCTCAGCTGCGTACCACCCAGAACTGTGATATAATCTATTTCCTTTTTCCAGGAAAATGGAGGAAAGATGTGCCCTTCTTGGAGCAGCCAGACTCTTTGGTGTCTCCTTGTAGGCATTTTATTTTTCTACTTGGACAGCCTAATAGAAAAGTTTAAACTACAGTTAACTTGGTATTTAGTTCTCAAGTAGATATTTATTCTGGTTTTGTTATTGGTTTACTAGTGTCATAATAAGAATGCAGGACAAGGAGACTTTCTTGCACTTCACTTCTGTGGCAGCTAGATTATGATGTTCAACAAATTAAATGTGCAGCATGAGAAATGCCCCTTTAGAAGGTGTGTCTACAAACGTGAGAAACTATGCAGAAGTTGCTCTTACTTCCAAGTATGCTTTCAGAGATTAAATCTACCCTCTGTTTTTCCTAAAGGCACCATTTCTTTCTTAGTAAATTTTCCACTACTTGGAATATTCAATGTTTCTTCACTGGAGTCCTAATCATAGAATCATAGAATGGTTAAATTGCCACAAACAGGCACACCTTTCACTAGGCCAGGTTTCCCAAAGCCCCATCCAGCGTGGTCTTAACTTCCAGAGATGGGGTGGCCACAATATCTCTAGTCAATGCCAGCTCTACTGTCCTCTGTTCAGGGTAGGTTGTGACCTGAGCTCAGTGGATTGCTTTGCTTTGAAGAAAACAACAGTGATCTTGAGCTGTAGGGTAGTATTTTGGCTCCAGCAAACATTACCTTTCAAGGCTACTTCACACTTCTACTTAGAAGAATTTTCTGCTTAGGTCAAAACTCAGAAAATTAAAATAGACCAACATATATCTTGGATTTTCATGGTTGGGTACATAAGTGAATATGGAAAAAAACATTTTAATAAAAGGTTTGTGAGATTTATTTTCATAAGTTTCTAGGAAGCCCTTAGCCTCCTAGCTCAGATCAGATGTCACACCATAAAGCTTATCAAAAAGATATTTCTATTCCCCTTCATTTGAATTTTAAATGATTGCTTTTTAAACAGACTTATTCAGTGGTCCTGACCCTCCAAAAAGATGCTGTTATTTCACTCCCATCTTGTATAACACATACCAATTATCACTACACCCCCAACAGGGCTTTCCACGAGCCATGGCCAGCACTCCACATTAGTGCCCTTTGGCATGTTTGGCACCACCCATGCAGGTCTCACCTGTTGCCCTGTGCCAGTAACAGGCCACCAAGCCTCATACTGAGTTTGCACAACCTTGGGACTGAAGGTTGCCAGGTCCGCTCTGCCTGAACCTTCCACTGAATTGCCTGCAGCATTTTTTTTGTTTGTTTGTTTACTTGTTGCTACTGCAACAGCAATTTTCTAATTGACTAATTCTAATTTTCTAATTGGCTAACTTCTTTCACTGATTCTTGTCTTCATATGGTGCTGCCATGGTTTGTGACTGTGATGCAATCTACTGAGAGGTACAGATCTGGTGCAATGGTGGAGCCTTTCAAGCAAGGACAGAGGACACCATAGAGGAAATACACAGGTGGGATGGTCAGGGTGACACTGGGGACCACACAGATGTGAAAAAGGACAAATGGTCAGCTTAAGGAAATGTAAATCTGGACAAAATGTTTTGGGGCAGCAAAGAGAACAAAACAATAATATTGGAACATGACATATAGGAAAAGCATTTTACTAAACTTACATGTAACATGGAGCTGCAGGTCAGTGAGGAGAAAGCAAGATGTGAAAGCATAAAGCATCGTAGCAAAGACATAGAAAGGAATCCAAGTGGATCCCAGAGTGGGGAAGAAATCACCAGCATGAATGTGACAGTCCTCCCACTGTAAGACTCTAGGCACTGATAACTCACCATAAACTCAATGTCAAGATGAGAAATAAGCCACCAACTGCCATGACTCATCAATGATGTTTGTTGTAAATTCTCATAATGCTGAAGAAAGACACCAGAAGGGTCAGGAACTCTTATGTTTCATTTTAGAGTTGCCTTAACTCTGGCAACAAGCCCACTGCTTAGACTTGAAAGATGTTGGCTAACAGCCCCTTAAATTCTTACAATATGCTTCCACAAGTGTTGGATCCTACCCAAATTCATAAGAAGACAAAACTAAGCTACTAATCCGTTATCAAACATCTTTCTTCTGCTATTAATTGGTAATGAGTGCCACCCCACTTGTATTATTTTTCTCACCAGAATAGAAAATAAATTTTGTTTCAATATTCTTTAGCCAAAGATATTTTTAAAGGTTTAAAAGAAATCTGTTTTTCAGTTGTTATATCAATCTACACTAAAATGCAATCTCTAAACTACAATCTCTGTTTTAATACTGTCAGGAGTACCTAGAATAGACCAGAATATTACTACTGATCAAAAAATTTGGCTTGCTTTTTCTCTAAGATTCCTAAAAAAGCTTAAGTGACAGTGATTGAAAAAATGGCAAGGACTTTACAGTTTTTTTTCAAAAGCAAAAGAAAGTGAAATATTAATATATTGTTGAGGAAAAACCCCACAAATAAAAATAAATCTTCAGTAATGGATTAATTATGTTTAAATGCTAAAAATAAATTAAAAGAAAAAAAGGAAAATGATGGTATAATAAAGACAAAAGGGAATGAAAAATTCTTTGTATGCTCCATCTAGCCCATGCAGCTTCTCTGAATGTCTACAGAATCTGTTGACTTTGAGATTCCCTCCTGGGTTTAAAGTCAAGACAGCTGTATAATAATAAAAGTCAGATTAGATAGAGTTTTGCTTAGGGAATTTAGGGAGTGTTTTTGGTTTGGGGCTGTAGATTTTAATTATACCCACGGTCAGTAACACTAATAAAAATGCTTCCCATAATTAAGAAATACAGTTGGGATGTACCTTGTTAACCCTTATCATTTTTTTTTCCCAAGGAGAGTAAGTACAGATGGTATAAAACACCTAATACAGTAAAAGGGCAGGCAGTCTATCAGTCTCTCTTTGTCCCTTGAACAGACATGCCATCATGTTTTATCTTAATGTTAAAAAACATTCAGCTATAATCTCCAGCTTCTCTCTTTCTCCCTGCTGAAATTAATAAATTCACGAGCACGTCAACTGTACCTCCTGATCCCAAAGAGAAGTTCATAAAGAAATGAAATCGTAAATGAGAGTTTGTAATATAGAAAGAATATCAATCTTGATAATACCAGTGATCTCATGTTTCTCTAAAATGAGGCAAATATCAGCTTAAAAGATCCAGGTCACATCTGACCATGTAAACAAAAAATATTCTTCACATTTAAAAAAAACCTCAGCAAACTCATGTTGCAGTAATTAAATACCTAATTGATGACATAACTATAGGCTTAGAATTTTTTTTTCATAGTGTTTTAACAGCATTCACTACTTACTAATTGCAAAATCTCTTATTATGAAAATCTAACAAAACATGTTAGTTACATGAGTTGTCAACAACAAAATAAGGGATAAAATTTTTGTTGCTAATAACCCAAGCAAATGCAAAAAGGGGTGAGAGTTGAGCAGGTTAATACAGCAGTTCCAATTTTTGGTATTAATGCCATAAGTGGAACACTAATTGTTTCCAAAAGGCACCAAACATGCTGTGAATCATAAAAGACCTGCTGCTTGTATTGCTAAATAAAACTAATCACTCATACTGACACTTAGCAAGAAAAAAAACCAAAAACAATCATGAAAAAAAAACCACAAAGCACAACAAAACCAAGCAAAGCAACAACAAGAACAACCCAAACAAACAAACAAACAAACCACACCAGATTTGTGATCTTCTATTTTAAAAAACATAGGAATACACTGATGTATAGAATATTGTGACTATTATGGCCTTATAAAAAAAAATCATTGTTCCTCTTACTGATAGTTTAAGTGGAGTAATTAGTACCTAAGTGTGCAATATTTAAAGTATGGCACAGTGCTGATAGAAAATATTGGCTCTGGAGGATTACATTCCACTAAGAAATGGATGGCTAGGAAATGCTGACAATCAACAGGAGTAAAATGTATTTGTTTGACAAATCAACATTTCTCTCTCCAGTGAAAGGAAACACAGGAGTTTTCAGAATGCAATATAGTATAAAATAAGGGGTTAAAGAATTTAAAATTAAAAACTACATGTGCTTATAAACACAGAAAATCTTCCAGTCCAAAAACTGGTGAGATGAAAATGATCAAGGGAAAGAAACTGCTGAACAATCAGTAGAATTTTTAGCAAGGTTCACTTCTGCAGATATCATGAACATTCTCCTTCACATCAAGAAGTTAATAGAAAAGTTTCATATCCTTTCAAGTTGCTGGGTACAAATATGGTAATGTGGTGTCTTTAGTAGGACAAGTGCTTACATTGCATTCCTTCAGTATCTATTGTGTATACAATTTGTTAGTCTGCAAGGGTTTCTTGAAAATTGTTTTCTTCCTAACAGTCATATGCATTGCATTTGTGACATAGTCACAAGCCTCTCACAAGCATCATCTCAGAAGGTTGAACAAGAAGCAATTTCGTGTCAGTTTGCAAGCTGGAGATGCATCTGAAAACAGGGAGAGAGCTGCTCTGATGGTTTATTTATATTGGCACTTTTTCTTCCATTCCTCTTACTCCACTGAAGTTCTGCCTGACAAGCTTCAGAGTGCAAGTGTCAAATAAGCTTCAACCATACAATTAGACAGTCTGCCTTACAGATTTCTTGAGACAGCATATTCACTAACCATATTACTATGGCTCTTCTCTGGGCCATTTTGTTTCAGCATCTAGAACTATACAAAAAAATCACTGTTAAAATATAGAACAGGTGGTTTGCTGTTTTTTTGTTTGTTTAGTTGGGTTTTGTTTGTTTGTTTATTTGTTTTTCTGGCTTGTAAATACAAAAGACACCTAGGTTTTACCTGATTACTAAGAAAGTAATACAGATTCTCTGTTCAGATTCACTGTTAAGAGCTTTCAGTCTCTTATCAGGAAGAGACAATAGAGACTTCATTGGCCAGGCAGCTATGAGCCAGAAGAGTTAATCTCCATTGCTCCCAGAAGCATATCTGTAGTATCAGTAACTTGAAAGCATCCACCAAACCCAATGGTATGCACATGCTCCCATATTTTATTTTATTTTATTTTATTTTATTTTTTTCCCATTTCAGATTGTGTACTTTTCCACATTGGTGCTTTTTAGTCTTCATTCTTTCAGTTACTCATGCTCTTTCATCTTTATGGTGCTACCTCTGTCTCTGTAACTCTATAGTCATAATTTACAAGGCTCTTCTCTGCAGGCCTTCTCACAGCTGTTTTCCACAATCTATGAGTCTCTGTGGCAGCCTGAGCCAAAGGCACATAATCACGCCACATCAGAGCTGTGCTGTTGATCTTTGGAGCATGAACAGCTGAGCCTTGGGGGGAAGGTGAGAAAGAAAAGGTGTTACGATCGTAGAGGGTGAGATGAGTCCTACTCAACCCCAAATATCAAAAAAATCAGACATCAAAATCTGAACTAACTGTCCTAGGCTGCCCTTATAGTCAGTGGACTTAAATACCTGTTGTAAGAAGGTGAGTCATTCACACAAATAGCATCTAAAATAAATCAAATGACTCAGCTCTGTATGTACCCGCTTCTCTCAGCTGACTGACAGGAAGTGTTGAGTGCTTAGTTTAAATTTAGGTATCTCCCTTTTAAATAACTGAACTAAAGCGTTGCTTTATGGAAACGGGCTAAAGAGGCCCGCCTCAGCTGTAAGCAGATTGTTGTTCCTCTTGCATAACCCAGTGCCTCATTCACAGTGCCTCAACTGAGCAATAGTCATTGCTAGCTATTCTTAATTTATGATATGGTTCAAAGATAAAGATAACATTTTGTTTCAAGTTCATTTATCTATTCAAATACTAATAGAAAGCATAAAGGAAATTGCATAGTTTGTGCCAGAAGCTGCTTCACCTCTCTGCATTTTTAAAATCACAGCTATCCTACATTTTCATGGGGTAAAATCCTAGGTATGAAAGCAACCAAGAATAAGAAATAATGATGGATTGACTTTGAAATTCCAGGTTAGATTCCTGCTATTGCAATTAGAAAGAAAATGAAAACAAATCCATAAATTCGAATATATCAGAAAAAGTCTATTTTTTCTCATCATGTACAACCCTTACTAAATGAGAACATACTAGTGTTTCAGTAACTACAAAAATGGAATAATGAAAAATATTTAGCTATTTATTTAAAATCTTAGCATAAATGTTTGACATTGTGGAACTAGAATTTCTCACTCAATATAAGGGTTAACAACAAAAAATACTCCGAAGAAATTAATGCAAAAAATACTCTTAGTCCATTACTCTTGTTTTCTTGATTCCTGGAAACTAGTTTTGTGTCAAAGGCTTTCGTGGAAATTCTTTCTCATTTTCTCTTAGTTCCAGTGTCACATAAAAACATACAAGCCAGACTAGCTTTATTTTCCTCTCCATTTAAAAACTCATGGTATTTTATCTGTTTCAGGTTTGTTTGTGGAAATATAAGAAACATTACCCTGTCAGCATACTGATTCATCTTTGCATCAGATTTTCATGTGCTAATATTTCTTTATTAAACCATTGATGGAATTACTTTGATAGTGCTTCTGCATATGAACGCTTTGGAAATGTAAATCTAATGTGGCAGGATGCATGAAACTGGCAAAAAGTAGTTATCTAGGTTTACATTTGCACTACATAGTGATTTGGCTCTACTGTGAAGACTGTTCCTCTGGAGATTTCCTCTGCTGCAAAGTGTGGATAAGAACTCCACAGCCACTGCTGTAATTGCCCCATAACAAACAATCATTATGAGGACTTAAAGAATGCAACTGCGCGTCTCAAAACACTGTGCCCATAAGATACGCCATCACAACAGAACCTGTGATGAGCGGAGATGGCAACAACAGGAAGATGCTGATTCCAGGCCTGGTGAGGCAGATCTGGGTAATCTATCCAGACAAAAATTCACCCAGTGGCAAACTGGGAGAAAGGAAGAAACTGTTTACACATGTACTATCCAAAGTTATGGGAGTGGCATCTACACCCCCAGGATACCCAGGACTTGGACTGCGTAAAAGCGGTACCTCCACAAGAAAGACTCAGGGACCTCTACCACCAAGAAGAGCAGGGTGAAGAAAGACCAGCAGGATGCGGCAGGAATTTATGTGGTGGTATCTTTTGCTTAATGTCTCGCTCTTTCTCACTCACTTTCTATTCCTGCTCCCCACTCTCTCTTCCTGTTTCTTTCTATCTCTCTAGCTCACATTTGCTCTTAAATAAAATCTGTTTGATTGACTTTGGCAAATGGTCCCGTTTAGGGTTAAATGATGAAGTTCTGCACCTTAATTTGGGCTGAAGCATCTCTTATAATTGGATCACAACACTCATGCAACTGTTTGCTAATCTAGGTCCTGTGCTTCTACATGACATTTGTCCTTCAGCATGTGATATGATAAATGTTTCTTAGCACATGTAAACAAAACTTCTAAGAGATAACAATTTTTCTTTTTATTGTTTCCATGTTTGCCTTACTACTACATACTAGTGTTGACTCCTGCAGCTTGATTACTTATTCTATATATGCAAATAAAACATTTTTCTTATTTTATAATCACAGAGATTGAACAAGCATAATGGGTTAATAGTGATGTAATAAATATCCTTACCACATTTATACCACAGTTGTGTTGCTTCATATGTGAAGGCATATTTACACACAATATGATGGTAAAGAAGGAAAAAATAGTGTAAGCCATTAGAAGAGATTTGTTTAATTTTAAATTCACTTGATATATTTCAGTATGGTTTTCTTATTGTAATTCTATAAGCTACTTAAATGCAAAATATTTGAATGTTTATATATACCTCTTTGAGGATGAAAGCTCAGGTGTGTTTCTTTTCTTCCTCCTGGGGAAAGCTAATCTGATTAGCTGTGCAAGCACATTTATTATGTTTAAATTTCTTTTCAAAAGCTAAAATGTATCAGATTTTCCTGGTGTGTTTTGGTGATCCTTCAGTTGCAATTGGATTTTAAAATATTTGAGTTCTCTGTATGTGCATTTAGATTGGCAGTATTTATTCAAATATTTTGCTTCCAGATTTCTATTCAATAATGGTTAGATGTTTCTTGTCATAAGCTTATATACATATATGCTTTTATTTCTTTTGTATGCTTTCCATATGTATAGTATCATATAATTTTAATTCCACATGGCACAAAAAACTTTCAAATTACAAAGGCAAACCAGAAGGGCATATGCATACAGAATGGAGGGCCTAAGAAGCTCTTAAGTGAACCTGAGGTTTTATACTGTCTTCAATTTCTGTGTATTTGCCATTGTAAAGCTTACAGAGAGCTTCACTCTGGATAGCTGAAATAATGGATGTACATCAAAAGTTCATTCTGGTTCTAAAGACATTGACAGTGGAATTGGAGTAATAATTTTAAGCATAGAAAATTCTGTTGGAATCTAGGGATTTAAAAATAGACTGGTGTTTAAAGTACATCTCTATTGTGTTTTCAAAACACATGACTATTGATTTATAAATCAAAATGAGTTGCTGAGAGAGTGGTGGAGAAAGGGGGAAGGTGGAGAGAGGGGAAAGTACATCGTGTATAAGAACAATTTTTTATACTGAATCTTAAATTTGAACCTGTTAATTGAATAATTCTGCAGCCTAAACAAGACCTGAGGTAGCTGTTTTGCTTTGCATTCTCCAAGAACTCAGACTGGGGCAAAACTATAAAGCCTTGGAGACTGAAAGTAAAATATTCAAAAAGCTTGTGAATAAGTAGTTAGAATTGTCAGTGAAGTAGCTGTTTCCAACACTTCTATAACTACCCATAAAAATGCCTTTGCCCTTATATACTAAGGACTACCATAACTCTGTTAAAAAGGAACAGAGGAAAAAATCACCATGATAACTGACAAGCTCTTCTTTCCTTTCCTAGTTGAGAGATATGCTTTTCTCTCTGATATTACCATGGATGAACACAGCGGCCAGTAACTTGCAGAACTCCAAAAGTGCCACTGAGTTAACTACATCAGAGCCCAGCGGCTTTGTTAGAATATTCAGCATTTTTCATATAAATTATCTAAGAGAAATTCTGCTCAGTGCTGAGTGCAACAAGTTTGGCAAAATTATAATATATTTGGATATAGAATTTTTTTCTTTGAAAGTAAATGGGAAGAGCATTAAGCATAGAGCTAAAGTAGTATGAAGGACAAACACAATGCTAACATCTACCTAATAACGTTCTCTACTCCAGTAGAAATGCAGCGAAGGATTCCTGGTTAAATTAACCCCAATCTTTTAAGGAAGGATCTTACTTATCATTTCATTACTGTACTTTATGCTGTTATACTTTTTTATAGAAAGAATGTATATATGTATATACATGCATGTATATGTCATGCTTGCACATATTGGTCTCCAAGGTCCACTTGATATGTAAATATTAGGACTGACTCAAAACACTTACAGAGAAACTTATTTTAGGTTTAAAGATTGTTTACTTAGTGTGGCATGAGCTCCATGTTCTAGGGGGGACATATTTTTTTTATCATTTTATTATCCATGGCAATATATGTACTGCATATTCTAATTATATTAATCTCAGAGCAATTAATCTCGCTAGAAAGAAAAAAGTGTAGGTGCACCAAGGCAATGACTGTTCTTCCTGTACAGTGATGAGTGTTAAAGTGCTGTAAGTTCATTCTGTAGTGAGCCTGGTTCAATTAATATTGCCACCTCCGTTAAAATAAAAGGCAGGAGTTATTGGTGCACTAAATATTAGAAATCTAATTCAGGGGCTCTGGATCTTCCTTAGGCTTGCTCAGAATCAACTCATTAGATTCTGTCCAGAACTAATCAGGTGCCTTTCTTCACACCTTAAATTTAAAACCTTTGAACACTTCTATAAATACGAGATCTTTCAAACTGGGACAGGACAGAGATTTAAATCAAACTGTATATCAGAGAGAGGATATAGTTGAAATAGATCCAAACAATCTATTTTAAGTGCTTTTTATAAATCAACATGTATTCCACTGGAAGGAAATACTATGTAAATGAAACGGTGACTCCGGATTCCTGGTCTCCACAGATATTAACCTAGATCTTTCCCTTTATCATCCCTGGCCTTACAAAGCTATGGTTTGTGGGATTTCTCCTGAATTTCTTGAAGTTTTTAACATCATTTCCCTCTCTAGCAGGCTTTTGTGGTCTGAAGTTGGAGGTGGTCATTATTGCCTCTGCCAGGAGAAACAAAAGTAACAACCAACGGAGCAAGGCTGTTTTCTCAGGTAACAGATCTTTCTATCTCTGTCAGTAGAGGGCAATGAAATTTTTTAAGGATGTTGTTGCAAAGTAGATTATTGTGATAACAGAGCCTGAATAACTCTTAAAAAGGTCTTAACATGCAACCCAAAATATGAAACACCTGCAGTTTTCTTCTGGGTATAATTAAGATTTTATAATGTTTTTTAAAAAGAAAAGGCAGATATAGAGATATTTCTAAGTATGCAAATTGTGCAGATCAAAGTTTAAAAAACCTGATTCTGTCATGCTTGACACCAAGATTCTCCTGAATATTTTACTTTAAATCTTTATTCCTTTGCATCTTATCACATAATGATATCATAACAAAGAAAAAAAGGACTCCTTGACTTAATCAATCATCAAAAAGTACTTAATATGTACTTTTTTATTTACAAAAAAACAGTTTAGGAGTTGGAATATTTTAATTCATTCTCAATATTCAAACTATAATTTTTTTTAAGCATTATGTTAGAGGTAAGATACTCAAGCATTAAATCCAGTGATTTTTCACTCCAAGTGATAGCAAAGATTTATTAGAATTGTATGAGTCCTGTTTGAACATTTACCTGAATGATTTTTCCTGCCATTAACTTAATATTTGCAGCTTCTCTAACTAAAATGTAGTATTTCTCAACATTACTTAATTTGTACTCAAAATGTTGACTTCAAACACTAGACATCAATTATGACTCTATTCTTGTCTTCCTTCCCTGCAGCCCTGTGTTTCTGGATTATCTTTCTGTTTGATTTTCATGTCCTTATTGAAAGTTGGACTTGATGATCCTTGTGGGTACCTTCCAACTCAGAATATTCTGCGAATCTCTGAATCTATAAATGAAATTTATTTAAAATTGCCTTAAAAGTTTGTAATAGATTTTTCACAATTTTACAGTGCTTTAGTACTGCATGTGTTTGAAATTGCACACTTTCTAGTGTAAATATTTTTTTAAGTGATAGCTCTATTCATAGATTTTTTAAGAATAGCTAAATACAAAATAACTATGTATGCTATTACAGTGGTTATACATTTCTTAAAGGCTCAGACCACAAAGTTGTTATCATCATAGCTAGGTTATATATTGTTATATATGTTTGAGATATGGTAGAATAGTCTAGCTTTTATACTGAGAAAGTAAAATATGAACGTTCAGTTACATGTAAAAAGTAAGGAAGGAACAAAAACTGTGGGTAATAGAGCAGGAAAAATTTTCTCTAGCCCTATTATTTTTAACCTAATTGCAGATCTTTTAATCTCTTATGAAAGTCTATGAGAACACGCATTTTCATACACAATGTGTAAAAATTTGGAAAAGTAAATGCTCTGAACATCAATATACCACGGTAAAATACAATGATTCTTGAAAACTGTGGGATGGATATAATTGATTATTGTCTGTGTACTTCTTAGGTAGAGATGAAACTACTATATATGTTTGCTAATGAGCCGACCATAAACTTATAAAGGCAGAAATGAAAAACTCTGACAGTACAACCTCATATTTCATAATTCAAATGCATTACTTTTTACACTGAGGAAATAGAATTACAGTAGTATTTGATTTATAAGTACTACATTTTTCTCATTTATCAGAAAACAATTACAGGCATAGATAAAGCTGGTAAAGAAGATTTACGGGGATAGAAATAAACTTTAATCTAGAATTAAAGACTTTAAAATTAATTACATGGTTTTCTTTAAAGTGTATATTGTACCTTAGTCTTTTGGTTTAAGTTTAAGGACTTTTTAAAAAATCTTTAAAGGTTCATTTTATTATTTCAAAAGTAAATTGATTGAATTAAACTTGGTATAAAATGTTTAGTATTTGTGTTATAAGGATATCCACATAGTAATGAGTATGCCCAATGCTTTCCAGTATAAGAATGTGTTGATCAAATTTTTCAAGCTGGGTTTAACTGAGTACAGATTTTCTGGTACATTTCCATTAAATATTTCAGCTTTCTGAAAGATTAAAATTTAGTGATTATTTTACTTAATGAAATAAACTAAATGTAGCAGTAGCTTCACATTTAGAATAGGAACTTGAGAGCCGAAAGACACTTAACATCTGGGTCAGGTCTTCAGCCATTAAAGCTCCACACAAAAATCCACGTTTATGCTTCCCACTGGAGAAAAGTCTATGTTTCTTTCATTCCATTTTCTCAGGAAATATTTTCTTTCTCCGCTTTATTTTTAAGCGTGTCTTTTCTTTGTCGAACTGAGTTCACTCACTTAAAGCACAGGAACTACACACTTTAATATACGAATCCTAAATATTCAGCATTAAATATGGATATTTCAATGAGCTAATGAATACTGTAAAAGATCACAGAAATTGCATACAATTAATTTAACTAATGCATTAGAGAAAATGGTAATATGTCTATGAGAAAAATAAAAAGATGTTAAATTCACTAAGTTTTTCACTGCAAAATATTATGACTTTCCTCTTAAAATGATTTTTTTTTTTTTTAAAAGATACTGAAATATGTCCTTCATTAAAGTTCTTGGCTAAGTGTGGAAAGATGTTGAAAATTTTGACAGTGGAAAATCAACCATTCTAGCTAAAGTGGCACTATTGTGAAAAATTGCATTCAGTCTTAAATAATCATCTGACAAGTTTTGATACTACTAAATAAAACTTAGGCTTGGAAATGTAGATATCCTCTAAACATTAAACTGATTACCATATAATGTATGTTTACCAAGAAAAATCTCAAAGTTTTCTTCAGAGAGTTATTGCCATAGAATTAAGGACAGTCACATATTCAAGCTAACAGCTAGTTAGTCATTCACCTACGAATCAGAAATTATGAGCAACAGTCCATCAATCCATTTTTATGCACTTACATCATGTCTTTATTCTGAAGAGAGAAGTTGGTCAATTTGACATTGAAATGAAGGCTAACACAATCTCCAGTGTCATGTGAAATTAATCATTTACAGTTCCACTTCAAATAGCAGAAAATCAGTCAGTTTAGCATTTGAATTAGGCCTTGGTGTACATAAACACATTTTTCTACATTTATACTATTGTTATGTTCCTAATTCTTATGTTATCATAAAATATCAAATATTTATGCATGAAATGGCCAGGAGCATCCAAGAATATATCACAAGCCATGAAATTAGTTTAACTGGTGATTTGAAAGCCTTGCTTGTTCATCACGCTACATCTACGAGAATTTTTACTACAAGAATGAAAAGTGAGATAAAGGAAAAGGTCAAGTCATGCTTAACACTGGAAGCTCAGAACCTCACTAAGTCTTTCAAAATGCCCAACGGAAGAGGCAGCTGAAAGTTCAAAAACCCTCACTGTCTGTATGCAGATGATGCCAGGATGATTTTTTGCCTTTTTCTATATATACCCCTTTTATATACCTTTTATATAGTTTTATATATTTTTAGTGCTTTTAGCCCACACTCTTGTAATTCTTTAAGTTTGATAACTTAGCTAAACCCAATATTCCGTTAAGCCGGAAGACCAAACATCCTGGAAGCTTCACAGTTAGAGGTCAGAAAGACCCAGACAAGAAGATCCTCTCTAAAACACATTCTGTAAACTAAGATAAGCCCATCCAGGGAGAAGGTTCCTTGAACAAGAGGTTCACTCGAGCCTCTCACACTAGGGAATCTTTGATAGATATGCTAATTTGCCCGGCCTATAATTGTGTGTGCATTTTTGGTGTGTGGTGGGTGCATTCCACCTAGATGTGGTGCACCTAAAGATCCTTAAATAAATATCGAGGTAAAAAAGCCTTTTTCTCCTCTAAACATGTTTGGCTTTTGATTTTAAGACCAAGAAAAGGCAACACAGAAATGCAGCTGTTATGTAGCCATACAGTCTGAACCTACAGCTCTCATTTTTCTTTTATTTGTAGCATTTAAAAGAATCACAGAATCATAGAATGGCTTGGGTTGGAAGGAACCATAAAAATTAGCTTGTTCCCACACTCTCTGCATAGGCAGGGACTCCTTCCACTAGACCTGCTTGCTCACACCCCATACAACCTGGCCTTCAACAATTCAAGGGAGGGGGCATCCATGGCTTCTCTGGCATGGATGGCAACAGGTTCCAGTGCCTCACCACCTTCACAGTAAAGAATTTCTTCCTAACATCTGATGTAAATCTATCTTTTAGTTTAAAAGCATTCCCTCTTTTCCTGACAGTGACCATATAGATTCATTTCATAGAATTAAACGGTAATCTGAGTTAGAAGGGACCCATCAGCATCATTGAGTCCAGCTCCCGGCCTTGCTTAGGACATCCCAAGAATCCCACCATGTGCCTGAGAGCATTGTCCAAATGCTTCTTTAACTCTGTCAGGCTTNCTGATTAGATAAAGGGAAACCCATTGTTCAGTCATCTCAGGTGGAGGGGAAGGTGTGCATCCACAAAAGGCCAAAGCCACCAGTTGCAGCCAAGTTTGGGGTGGGAGGAGAGCACAGCTCACAGAAGCCAGGTTTGCACAGACTCTCCTCCAAGCGAGGGGGGAGGAGGAGGTTTCGGGTGCTGGCATAACCTCTGGTCAGAGGCAGTAAACGCCCATCCTCCCTTTTACACAAACTGGCCCAGCTGTGAAACCCCAACCCTACAGGCCACATCCACGGGACATTCACATGAGAGGCAGCTGAGGGGGATAATCCATCAAAGACCCCCAAAGTGCTCCCCAGGGGCTTTGCACCACAGGACTGCATGCGATGCAACAGACCCAGAGTCTGCTGTAAGAGACTGACCCCCCCACAGGGGGACATGCCTGGACACTGCTACCTGGCTTGAGGGTATATAAACCCATCGGATTCTATGCCTTCGGGGGAACCTTGACCATCGAGGAGACCCGCTGAAGAGGATCATCAGGATGCCAGTGGGACCCACGGAGCGGTAATATTATCTTGTTCTGTCTCTGTCCCCCCCACCCCATTCCCTATTTCTTCCTTCCTCTCTTTTCTCTCTTTCTCTCTCTCTCTCATACCAAATAAAATCCTTACTATTGACTGGCATATGGTGTCGTTTGCACCTTAATTCGGGCAGAGGTATTTCTAAGAACCTTAATAATAATTGGATGCTAACAGACCACTTCCCTAGGAAGCCTGTTCCAGTGCCCAACCACCCTCTGGGTGAAGAACCTTTTTCTAATATCCAGCTCTTGGACCCTGCCACTGGTTACCAGATCAGTGTCTGCCACTCCTCTTCCCTTCACGAGGATGTTGAAGACCACAATGAGTTCTCTCTCTCCTCAGTCTCCTCTTTTCCAGGCTGAACAGACCGAGTGACCTCAGCTGCTCCTCATACCGCTTCCCCTCACGGCCCTTCACCCTTTTAGTTGCCCTCCTTTGGATGCTCTCTAATAACTTAATGTCTTTTTAATATTGTGGCACCCAAAACTGCCCCCAGCACTCGAGGTGAGGCTGCCCCAGTGCAGAGCAGAACGGGACAATCCCCTCCCTTGCTCGGCTGGCGATGCTGTGCCTGATGCCCCCCAGGACACACTTGGCCCTCCTGGCTGCCAGGGCACTGCTGACTCATGGTCAACTTGCCATAGATCAGGACACCCAGGTCATGTTCCATGGCACTGCTTTTCAGCATCTAATTCCCCTGTCTGTCTGTACAGCCAGGGTTGCTCCATCCCAGATGCAGATTTCAGCACTTTCTTTGTTGAACTTCATATGGTTGCTGATTGCCCAGCCCTCTAATTTGTTGAGGTCTCTTTGCAAGGTCTCTCTGCCCTTGAGAGAGTCTACAGCTCCTCCCAGTTTAGTGTCATCGGCAATACTAATTTTAGAAATCCATGGTGAACTAAGGCTATTCCAGTCCAGTTAACCAGTTAAGTTATATGAAAGTTAAGAAAGAGGAAGCCAAGATATTTTTCTTGTGCTGTTGATGAACTTTTTAAATCTCGCTGAAGTAGAGAGTCATAGAATCATTAAGGATCTTATGCAATTAATGATCAATTAAATGTTAACAATTACCTTCTAAAATTAAACTGCTGAGAAAACTCTTTGACAGCAGTTGTAACTAATTTTCACTGTTGCTCAGTATTTAGCGATGAAGAACAAAGTTTAGATTAGCACATTTAGAAATGAAGTAGTATTTGGAAGACTGCAACTGGAGGGTTTGGGGTACATTCCTTGACAGAGCAGTTTAGGTTTTTGCTAAGGAAATTATTTTGGCAAATGCTGGGAAGTGTGCAACTAGTCAGTGAATCAAATGATTTAAAAAACTGTACTTAATGAAATTTAGGATGAAGTCTCACCTGTAGACTTTTCATAACTTTTAAGATGGAAAAAAATGCTGACTTTATACCAGGAAAGGCCTTATTTAACTTCTCTAAAAATGCATTAAAGATTATACACAGAAGCTATATTACAGGATAATGCATCAATTCCCAAATGCCAGTAATAAAAATGTAAACAGATGCTGTGTCCTCGAAATACATCTGAATGTTTGAAGAAACCAGTGTGCTTAAATTAATTTTTTTAAATGCCATTACTAGACTTAAAAGAAGACAATATCAAATGAGATATGAACATAGTAAAGAAATTTTACAAGGGGAAAAATGGACTTGCGGGAGGCTGGTTATGACATGGACCAATTTTCTGTGTTTGTTCAGAGAAGAGATAGTTAGCAGGAATTATCTACAATCAGAACCTGTAAGAGATTATTTTTTGGAAAAGTCAAAAGAAGGGTCTCCAGTGAGAGAGTGAAAATAGTAAAAGGAAAGTATTGTGTTATTGCCTTTGCTCCTCCAGATAATTTTTGAGCTATTAAAGAGGAATTTTGACTGTTGAACCAGCAAGATGCTCAGTCATCTGTAGAACCGTAAAAACAATAAGCCAGCTATGGTAGGCACAACAAGTATTGCAGTATTGTTTTAATTGCTCTGCTATGAGTTTGCATGCAATATATCTGCCAAACTTTTGAGCAACTAGACATTGGCTAAAGCTTCAAGTATAATTTTAATAAAATATATGTAAAAAGGGAATTTACAAATACACAAAAATACACACATGCAAAAACCTGCTCCCTGTATTAAAAATTGACATAGATGTGGCATTTGAGCAGAAAAGTGTCTCAACAATCAAAAGATCTTTGTAATTATATACATTTTTATGCTTCTGCCCCGTGTGACCGTAACTATTTGTTTACATATCTATGTATATGCATACAAACACCCACACATATCCATACATGACTGCTTGTATGTATAGATTTTCTATAAACGATGTGTGCATGTATGTGTGTGCACATATATTTGCATGTATATATCAACATATACATTATATTTATTAAATTATGTAATAATTTTTTAAAAAGTATTTTTAATAAATGTGATTATTTGATATATTAGAACATTTGTGATTGCTCAGAAGTCTAAAAAAGTAAGGGTAAGGTTTCATCGGCGAATAGCTATTTACTCTGTACTATGAAAAATTACATTTATGTTATCTGTAACTTGAACTCATACCCACAACTTTATCAAAGGTAGGAATACCAGGAGTGCCTCTGAGTTCTTCTCTTGTACCTATTAAAGCCTGGAAAATTTCTATCAGAACTCAGAGTTATTATGTCGTAAAAGTTATATGCTTTCAGAAAAATCTGTTCAAAACCTGTACTGATGCTGTTATCCTTCACAATGGGTTTTTTTTTTTTTTGATAAATATTAAGATGTTACCCTGAATAAATGATCCTCATGACTTCATATTCAATATATTAGCCAAAGTATTGAGAAATTGACTTTGGCTCAGCTTTCCACAACAATTATAAAAATCTAAGAATAAAAAAGATTTTCACAGGTCACCTAGTGATCATTTGACAAGCCATTATATGACTTGTAGCCAAAATTATTTAGAGGTTAATAAGGACACAAAGTGCACTGGGATTAAGGGGTTACAAGATGACTTTATCATCAGACTCGGCACCAATCTGATTCTGGGCAAGTTACAGATGAACATGACATTCCTTTTGTCTCACTGTGATACCTGGAAAAACAACAGCTGTAACAATCCTTAAAGTCTGGTCTCCCAGACTTGTTCTGCTGATCTCCACTCATTCCAACTTTATTTGGACTTGGATTTCTCCTGCAGTTTATTTGTCTGAGCACTTTCACTGCTGCTCTGCAACTTAAAATGGAACATGCACATGCCTCAGGTAGTTGGATGCCTATAACATCATCACTTTGTCTGTGAAATGCACAGTTCTAGAGAGAAAGACAGAAAACAGTCATGATTCAAAACCATCATTGCAACCATTTGCTGGGATAATCCAGCCAAAATAGTACAAGCTGATATCTGAAATACTCCATAAAATTGTAGTTAGCTATTTTCTTTATACTTCAACTACCAATATAATTCTAGAGCTTCATTAGTGATTGAAGTGTATGTGTCTGTGTGTGTGTGTAAATGATCAGGGATGGTTTTACTCTTAAACAATTTCAAGATTGAAAAAAATTAAAAGGACAATTTTTGTCGGAGGTAATTAAGGTATTTGAAGATTGTTTTTAGGTCTGTTTTTGAAGTCTTTTTATTTTACAACACATTTAGCATAGATTATTTTTTTTCAAACCTAGATTTACTATAATTATCTTTCAAATGAACTCTGTAGAATGACACAGCAGCATTTCTTGAGCAAATTTAATATAAAGTAAAATATTAAGAAAAAAATTATTTTAGCATTCTATAGAACAATCAAGGCACAAGGGAGAACTGCAAAATACCATGATATTTCTTGACTTGTGAGACTTGTTTTTTTACTAACAATAACATCATTTGAAAAGTTTATAATCTCTGGATAAACAGCTTCTGTCAGCTAGACACCATATATAGCATGAGTACTGTCTTTTAGTCAGTAATAAGCCTGATGTCAGGCTATATTATCAGCTGGTTTTTGGAGGATCCACATGGCACTTGCTGGACTATTTAAGCTTTGTTTCCATAAAGTTGTTGGTTTTTCTTATATAAGCAGGTATATGCAGTAGACTTCCCCAAGCTTCTCAGATTTTATTGTTCAACTTTTTGACAATTTTTCTTTTACCAGTATCCTGCTTACATTGCAGATATAAATCCTGAAGCAGTTCTGTTAAATCCTGTTTCAATTCATTACCTTCTATTTTTCTCTGATGGAAGATGAACATTTTTATTAAGTTTCCTTTCTTCTTTTTCTTTTCTCACGTAATTTTGTTGAATCTAGATTCAGTTAGGTATTATGCTCCATGTGTGTAGATTTATATTATCCACATGATATGGATTTTTTTTTTCTTTTTTTAATGGATGTCAGCAACTTCTATCCAGAGTATTCAGGCAGAGGAGTTTGAATGTGAAGGGAGCTCACAGCAATATTGCACCTGGGACAGAGTGAAGTGCTTGTCTGATTGTTTACCTTGCACCCTTCTGTTTCTCTAGCACTAAAAATAATTTCCTACAGATTAGTGTTTGCTATATATCTCAGGCAATGAAGGAACATGCAACAGTATTCAGTTTCTCACGTTGTTGTCTAGAGAAGGAAGAAAAATAAACATCTCATGCTTGCAAGTGGAAGTGGGGATCAAGCGTGGGACAGCGCGCTGCCTCCATAACATGCGTCCTAACCAGACAGGCAGAATTATCCAGGAGGAGACTGGATAATTCTGGGCAGTAAGCAGATAGCCTCACAAACCGTTTTCTGCCTTGTAGGATGTTTTTGCAGGCAGCACAAAATGATGTTCTAGTTCTCAGTCTGCGTTCATTCACTTAAGCTTTTGCACTGATTTTCCTCCATCTCTCTTTTCTAAGCATCGTGGAAAAAAAATCCTCAGAAATATTCTACAAGGTTCATTAGCTGGATACCTTACAGTTAGGTTTCTTACTAAATCTATTGCTCTTGTTACTTTTTTTAGTCTTACATAACTGTTTATTGACAGAGATGGAATTTTTTTCGCATATGTTTTCAGCCAGAAGGAGACTTAAATTTCCAACAGTTTGCTGATTTAGGGAAATTCTTTCCAAAATAAGGCACCTGCAGGACTCAGTGTTTCAGAAATATCTCTCTGGAAATCTCTGTGTCAATTTACAACATATGCACATCCTTAGAGAAACATAACTGATTGCTGGATTTCCTGTTTATAACAACAAGAAACGCAGGGGTTTCTCAAACTGGTGGTTCCATTTTTAATTTTGCAATTTTATGATTTCAAAGTTTAAATATCAGCTGAAAGTTAAAAATTGTGTTCAGCAAAATAAAAATGCAGTTATTCAGACTACTTTGTGTGTTAAAACATTGTAGAGTGTCATGGTTTAACCCCATCTGACAATTAAGCCGCATGCAGCTGCTTGTTCTCTCTCCACCCTGTGTGGGACTGGGGGGAGAATAAGAAAAGTAAGAGAGAAAACTTATGTTAATGGGTCCAATAGGCAATAGTATAAAAGAGAAAGCAAAAATAATGCACACAAGCAAAGCAAAACAAGGATTTCATTCACTGCTTCCCATGGGCAGGCAGGTGTTCAGCCAACCCTAAGAAAGCAGAGCTCCATCACAGGTACAGTGACTTTGGAAGAAAAATGCCATCACTTGGAACATCCCCCCTTCCTTCTTCTCCCAGCAGTATATGCTGAGCATGATGGCATAAGGTATGGGATATCCCTTGAGTCAGTTGGGTTCTGCTGTCCCAGCTGTGTGCCCTTTCAACTCCTCATGCAGCACCCATCCTCCTCACTGGTGGGGTGGGGTAAGGAGCAGAAAAGTCCTTGACTCTGTGCAAGTACTGCTCAGCAGTGACTAAAACATCTCTGTATTATCAACGCTGTTCCCAACACAAATCCCAAACACAGCCACATACCAAGTATTGTGAAGAAAACTAGCTCTACCCCAGCCAAAACAGCACAAAGAATTAACTCAATTTTGAACTTTACTTCACCTTTATTTGATCCCATCCATCTTTGTGGTACATTGTGCCTCTCCTCAGAGCTATCACATTACTAATTGAAAAACTCGAAACAGTCTGCTGCAGTTAAAAACAACAAGAGTTGGCCAGAACAAAAGGTATATGTATAGAATATCAAACTGCATGCTCTAAAAAGCTCTCTGTTCTGAAACAACAAAAAAAAAATGTATGCACAGAATAAGCAGATGATCATGGTCAGCATTTAGGGAAACATTTTAAAGGTTGAACTTTCTATAGTTCATTCATAGCAGTGCATTGACAAGAATTGACTCATTACTAATTTGGGTGCACCTCAAAAATTGTTTCAAAATCGTGTATGCTATGTAGCTATGCTTTAGCATTAGCACCCAATGAAGATATAACACTGCAGAGTCATTTACTCAAATGAATACGTGCAATATCTGTAGAAATCCTAATGACAAAGTTTGAGAGCTGTGTATGAAAACTCAAGGTGGAAGCAGAATTCAGTTCAGTAGAACATTTTTTGCCCAGCAGTTAAGGCACTGACAGCTGTTTTGGCCATCTCTCTGCTTTAAACTAGATTGGATCAACATGAAATACAAATCCCAGCTCTAACAAGGGCCTACCTGACATGCATTTATGAAAGTAGGTGATTCCTTTAAAACTGCAAATCGAAACGCCAATGTGAAAAATAAATTTTTAAGATGACTCTTTCAAAGGGCTGTAAGATCCCAAGGCCTGATTATCAGTTGGATGGGCAGTTTCAGAGAAACAGGTCTGTGTGTGATACAGCTCTCTTCATTTTGTTGCAGAATTGTACCAAGGTGCCTACAGGTGCTTTTATATGTTTTCATTCAATTTTCACTGTTGATGATTATCAAAATTTAGTGGTGTGTGTTTCCAAGAGTGCATTTGAAAAATCATATATTTTATGGTCAAGAAAAATTATATTTCCTAAGGGCAAATGGAAAAAAAAGTCATCTTTGAATTAGCTTGCAAGGTAGGAATTTTACCACTTCTTGAATTTTTGAGGCAAATGGCTTAAGACCTTAAAATGCTTGTGCTACTACAAAGAAATTAGGTTAGCATCAGAATTATTACATGCACATCATACACTCACCCTAATGTGAGGGCGTCTTTTGGTTTGGGTAAGTTATAAACCTGAGCTATGACTATCATTGGGGCAAGGTGGTTTTAAAATGAGCTTACAGTCCTTGATGATTAACTGACTTCTTTAAATGTCTGAATTTTAATTAGAATGATTTGACTGAACTAACATTAGCAGTCCTATGATTCCACTGGCAGAAGAACTTGATTGGTGATAAATTTGGATCTTTATTTAAGAATCCCTAGTTTCATATTGATTAGAAAAGTGTACCTATCCAAATTGGCTTGGATAAAATTTTTTCTTTGTAAAAAAAATGAGATAAAACCATGAAATATAGTAAAGTGGTTTGTTTTCTCTTGATAATTTATAATTTTATGCTGTGTTCATGTTAGTTTGTGATAAAAACTCTTTAAGTGAATCATCATCTTAGCTCTGTTTGTCCTTTTGAACTCTTTCTTTTATTTCTGTCCTCTTTTTACTTTTTTTTAATCTCAAATATTTATAATGACTGTACAGGCTACACTTTAACCTTTAAAGAACCTTTATCTAGAGAACAAGAAACTAATAGAGGGGATTGGTAAAAATGCTATTTAATTATTGTGTCTTACATATTGCTTCTGGTCATCCTTCCTTTTCCAACTTGATCTATGGAAGACCATGTTGAATTAACCAAATAGAGCCATTAAGAAAAAACATATATTTGTCATTAATAAAGTTACAATGCATTGTCCTTTGTATGGACCTGGCTTTCATATAGCATGATAAATGACCTTCCTGAGTATATATTGGATAGAAACTTTTGGAAACAAGGATTCACTGATTCAGACATTTTAGTGAGGATGTAAATTCGTTAGAGAATTTCTAGTCTGCATAGGAAAAATGAGGACACTTGAACACTGAGTGAAAAAATATTTCCAGATGTTATATGAAGTCACACATGTCTTTCTTCCTGAGACGTATGTAAAAATTAAGAGGAAAAACATTGATGTTTTTCAATAAATTATTTATATTATTGCTAACTGAATCATATAAAATCAGTTTCTGATAATTTAAGCAGAAAGTTTTACAACCCAGAAGGATATATGGTTTATGGTAGATGTGAGGATGTCTGAAAATTGACTTAATTTTCACATTCTATACAACTGGTTTTTTAACAATTTATTTTCTGTGTGAGAGTCATGTCATAAAAAATTTGCACTTATGTGCACATGCAGCCTCCACACGAGTTCTTAGTCCTGAACTTTTTCGTAATAGGGCATTGGAGACTTTCTGGCCTGTTAATACACTCTCGTTCACTTTCTATTTTTCTGGATTAGATTAACTGTCTAGAGCTTAAGGAAGATGACAATTGACATAAAGCTTTACCTGTCTGCAAGGAAAAATAATTTTAAATGAATATTGAGGTCAGTGGAAAATTATTAATTTTATGCTCCAGTTACTTTTATTATTCAAATATAGTACCCATGCTACTGCAGCTATATAAGAAGTATAAAAGTGAATATCCATTTTTCTTCCAAAGCTATTTGACTTTTTTTTTAATGACTGCAATCTTTGCTTTACATATAAATTAAAATTCAGTTCTCTTGTTATCCATAGCTTAGATTCTTACTCTCATACAATGCTACGCACTGCACTTTTCACTGCAATGCTTAGACAGACACTTCAGAGACTTACATTTATTGTCACTCACTGGTCACATCATGTTGCATGGTTAAGCATGAGTGGTTTAGAATAAAGAGCCTAAAATAAGACATGCCTCCCAAAAGGAAGAGAAAACCACTCCCTTCATAGCAAAGATGTGAGTGACAGGTCTGGGAAGGGATAATCTGGGAGTACCCAGATTGACTTGATTTTGTGCTACGATACACAGCCTGTGGCAACATATACCTCTCACAACACATGGGACACCTCTAAGAGGGTTTCCCCGGTGTCATGACTGCTGTGGAGAGTGCCCAGGAAAAAGAAGACCATGCTTGGTTGTTGCGGTGGCCCAGTCCACCTTTGGGATGCGGATCCATCAGGGCATCCAGTGGGTGGACTTTCCTGCCCAGGAAAGTGATGGGGAGGGTGGTCCCGGAGATCGGACCACGCCCTAGAGATGCCACTCCTTGAAATCTCCTCCCCCATTCTCCCTTTGTTCCCTCCTACCCTCATGTTTATGTTAATAAGTTCTCAAAGGTTCTGTACAGTTTGGTTGCCCATTGGTTCATTCAAATTTGTGCCTCCCTAATCCCCTTACCATTGGCTAGCTGTCACTGTATGTAATTTTCCCATTGGTTTATCCCCTTGTTCCTCCCCTTTTCTTTGCTGTATAAAATCCCCTGTAACCATTATTTTGCGCTCTTTTGTTGCCCCTCTCTCCTTGCTTCTTAGTTCTCTCGTCCCTCCGGGTGGGGAATAAAGGCTTGGACTGCTGCAACAAAGAGTCCCTCTCACCTCTTTCGCCTTCGCCTGCTCGCTACAATAACACCGACTGCTGCCAGCTCCATTGGGAGCCCATAGGCAGACTGAGGAGCTGCACTCAGGCTGCCGAGGCACCTCTGACAAGTCGCCTGCTAGGCCACTGGGCGGTCAAGCGGTCAGCGACACTTGGGAAAAGGCAACAAGGGAGAAGGAGATCTGCACTCAGAGTATTGACTCCCATGCAGTGAGGTAGGGCTGGATCTAGCCTGGAGATTGAAAGAGGCAATCAGTAGGCCAGAAGAGAAACACAGGAGGTGTTTTTCTGTAATACATTAAATGAGGGGGTGGTTCAGTATGAATACTGATTCCTCAGTATTTGTCACTATTGCATGATCATCCAGGCTCCAGACACGTCTGATTTGTTACCGAAAGGAGTCAAAAGCCTAGCTTTAAACAACCTAATTAAAACACAGAGGTGGACAAAAATGTGCCACCAGGTGATGTATCCTATATGAAAACCTCTTTTTCTTTGAGAATCCTGCTTTTGTGGACTGAGAGAGAAAATCATCTGTAAGCTAAATATCTTTAATTAGATGTTTCCACTGTAAATAACACAACTTGACACAAGATAAAACTATTATAGGCTATTAGTTCATCTGCTTCTCCTTTGGCATAAAATGATTGCAGTTGTCAATGAGCAGTAAATGTTCAAAACAACTCAGTATTAAGATACAATAATGTTACATTATAATCTTCAAAGACCTTTAAAGATAATCTTCAATATCAAAAACCAGAAGGTTAAACTCATTAAGTGTAGTCTGTATGCTTCATTTCTGTGACAGATTTAGTGAGTAAAAGAAAGCTATTTAAGTAAGCCTTCTGATAATCAGAGCTTCTGCAAAGAAGCTGAGAAGTTGACCTTTAAAAATATACATTGATTATTGTGTTTGTCAGTTTCTTTCGGTGATACACAGAAGCCAGTGTTTGCCCATCTTTCTTCTGCCAGGATTCCATCCTTTTCCTTTTGTTTCACAACATTCTCTCTGTCCTGATTTCCTTTTCCTGGGAAAGAGAAAATTACTTAAAAACATATTTACAAGCATATCATGTCAGCAATGCTATATTTATATGTGCTAAATATCATGCTCACAGTTAAAGTACGTTGGAGTATTAAGAATGTCTTTTAATAAATAGGATTTAAGCTGGTTCTGTAAAAAGTGCTTGGTTGCTTTGCTGTATAAGAAGACTTTTCTATGCCAGGGTTGTAGGAATCAATCTGCAGTTAAATCTTCGCTCTTGCAAATAAAGGTATTGTGAAAAGAAATTCCAATATTCCCTGGCCACCTTCATGCACCTGCCAGATGACCCAAATTCATAACACTCCAACTGAGAGAGCCATTATATAAGAAGTTGCTTTCAGAGAAGTGGATAACACTACTTTCTTGTATTTCTTTGACCTTAAGTTTGGAAATATTTACTTGAAATTACTATGAATTTATTTCTCCTTGCAGTATGAAAGGATAAGGAGGATTTGGCCTTCAATTTGTCATGAAAATTTCAAATTAATTATAAGGATAAAATTCTTTTCAGGATTAAAAAGGTTTAAAACAGCTACTATGCATAATAATATTACTCTTTGCCTTCTTGATCATCTACTTTAGTGACCGCCAGAACATCCATTGTTGTCCCAGCCTGCCCCTGATTTTAAAAGTGTGGCAACGCAATGCAATATGCTTAATAGCTTTCTTAAGCCGGCACCTGCAGCTACAAATCATCTGAAAAAAAGCACCTACAGAAAAACACCTTCAAACACACTCTCCAAACTTCGGCTCTCTGAAATGGACAGGAGAAGTAACTTCCAAAGGCTGAAAGAGCCCATGCTGTCTATCAGTCATGGAAAGTTTAACCCCAATGGACTTTAGCTATTTTTACTTCAGTGTTGGACTACAGGGCCAGAGCAATTCTTCAGCTAATGAGATCCTGGTTTTATTAGTACGTTCCAAAGCTTTATAAGTTGGTACTCAGAGATCAGACACTAAATATGAAGCAAGAACTCTCAAAGTGAAGTCCAAAAATACATCTCAGTGCCTGACAATATTCTGTAAGGGTTAAAAAGTGCTTTCATTTGTTCTATATTTATTGTGGCTTATTATTGCCTTTATCTCCTTGTGTTGCAGTCAGATTTGTGAAGGACATCATACATTTACTGGTTTTTGGTTTTGCTATGGCCAATGTGTTGCTTTTCTACTTTAAGTTACTGCATATGCTGGATTTCATATCCTCTGTCACAGAACAGAGCTATATTATGCTAGGTAATGCAGAAACAAAAAACACAAGGAGAAATTTCCAAGTTAAGGCTTTAATTTTACTATTTCTCTTACAAATCTCTTTCATAAGAGAGAACAAGTGATATATGAAGATGTCAGGTGGAATATGATATATAAATGACAAAAGAAAAATAAAAGCAAACAAAATAATGGGATGAAAAAACATAAGAAAATTATAGTTGTGGGTTGACCCTCGCTGGCTGCCAGGTGCCAATTAAAGCCACTCCATCACTTTCCTCCTCAGATGGGCAGGGGACAGAAAATATAAGGAAAGTCTCACAGGTCAAGAAAAAGGCAAGGAAGGATCACTCACCAGGTACTGTCACAGGGAAAACAGACTCATCCGGGCAAAATTAGTTTAACTTATTGCCGGTCAAACCAGAGTAGGGTAATGGGAAATAAAATCTTATAACCCCTTCCCTGTACCACTCCCTTCTTCCTGATCTCAAATTCATTCCACATTTTTTGTCCCTCCTCCTCCACAGTAGCACAAAGGGACAGGGAATGGGGTCTGTGGCCAGTCCCTCCCATGTTGCCTCTGCCACTACTTCCTCCTCAGGGAGAGAGCTCCTCACACTCCTTCCCTGGTCCATCATGGGCTCCCTCCCACGGGAATGTGAATGTGAGTTCTTTCCACAGGTTGCAGCTTTTCCCGAACTGTTCCAAGATGAGTCCCTTCCATGGGCTGCAGTCCTTTAGGAGCAGGCTGTTTCAGTGTGGGTCCCTCATGCAGTCACAAGTCCTGCCACCAAACCTGCTCCAGCATGGACTCCCTGCTGCACCAGTCCACACGTGCCTGTCAAGCACCTGATCCAGCACAGGCTTCCCACTGGGTTGCAGCTACCTTCAGGCATCTACCTGCACTAGTATGAGGCTGTGCCTCCATTGGCTGCAGGGGGATTTCTGCTTCCCTGTGGGCCTCCATGGACCTCACCATGGTCTTCACCATGGGCTGCATGAAATCTCAGTTCCAGCTCCTGGAGAACTTCCTCCCCCTACTTCTCCATCAACCCTGACATCTGCCTTGCTGATTCTCTCACACATTCTCACTCCTTTCTGGCTGTTCTGCAGGAGTTTGGGGTTTTTTCCCCTGTCTTGATACAGGAGAGAATTATCCCGGAGGTGCTACTCCTGTTGCTGATGGGTGTGTCCTTGGGCAGTGGTGAGTGCCTCTTGGAGCCAGCTGGCGTTGACTCAGTAGAACATGGGGGAAGCTCTTGGAAGCTTCTCATAGAAAACAACCCTGTAGCCCCCATGCTCCAAAACTTTGCCACGCAAACCCAAAAAATTATATTATCAGAAAGCAGAGAGTTTAATAGGAAGGCAGAGCTGCCAACCTGACCAATTAAGTCCAGATCTAATTTTCCAGTGCTGTGTCTCCATTTTATTTTTTTGCAAAGAATAATAAAAAAAAGATATATGCCTAAGCAATGGCATCTGCAAAATGAACAATCAAACCATTTTAAGAGGGTTTTTTTGTTTTTCTTCTAAGATTGAGAGATCATGCTGTGAAGTTATTTTGTTAGGAACAAAAAAGGATTTCCCTCTGTAACCTGTACGAAGTTGAATTGCACTCCTGGAGATTTGCCAAACAACCTGGAAATAATTTGAACAGCCAGTGATCCATGTTGAGTGATCTTTACCTCCTCACTCTCTGCCTGCTTTTGTTCTTGGTTTGCATTTTTTCTTTGATCAGATGGCTGCTGCTTGAATAAAGGATGACTAATTGTTTAAAAATATTTTAAACATCTTTTGAAACACTCCATTATGACAAGTTATGTCAGTGCTGCAATGCTTCACTTTATCTACTCTCCTATATTGTTAATGACAAGTGAACTAAATGAACTACAGTGTTCAATGCAATGTGAAGGGTACTTGACGCACAGCTCCCACCAATGATAAAAAAAAAAAACAAAAACAAATTCTGGCTCGTTTCCTGTATTATGTTAATACTAATATTTTCAGCCTTTCTTACTTCTTTGTAAACATTAGCTGTTAATCCATAGAGGAGCCTTAGGAGACAATTTTACTTTTCTATACTACTGAAAACTTTCAAGTCCAGAGTTTGATCTCTAATAAATCTGGCCTGAAATTAAAAGGTCTTCACCACAAAGGAGCATCTGTCAGTAGAAGTGAATTATTATCCGTAAACTCAGGCTATTTTATTGGAATCCCCGAGTATGGATTTAGAAGCATAAGCATGTGCACTCTGGAGAGAGGAAGGAAAAAAAGCAGCCCAAATATCTGAGTATAAATATCTGAATTCACTCCATCTCTGGATTCTACTTAGCCCTCTGAGTTCCATATATTTCCAGCTTAATGCTTAAAAATCATTCCTTCCCCATGAGTGAAAACTGAGTGAAAAAATAGTTGCACTTTGTTTTTCTGGTGTTAGTAAGCATGTAGCATGGACAAGTATCCAAACCAAAAAAAAAAAAAAAATCATTTGTCCATTTTTCAGAAATGGCTAGAGATTGTCACTGTTCTGAGAGACAATTTTTTGACTTTAATGGAGGGAATTCTGAGAGAAGAGTGAAATGGTTGCCAGTGAAACTCAGTCGATCACTATAGCTTCTAACCATGTACCACCTGTAGAAGCTCAGAAAACAAGGAGTTAATGTGTGTGTCTCGAACACCAATGGCCATTCAGCCAACCAAGGATTGTTGCGTAAGAACCTGCAATGCAAACAGGCAAGGAAAAACAGGCTGTGGCTGGTGAAGGGGCCATGCATAGTACTTTTCTATGGCAGTAGTTTTCTGTGACAAATGTCCTTGTTCTGGCTCCTGCAGATAAGCACAATACAGTATTGTGTAAGTGCAGGACTGAGGTCAAGGAGAGGGGGATGAGAGCACCAAAGACCGCCAAAGCCCTCCAATCCATTTCCAAAAAAGGTCTAGAAGAATGGGCTATACATGATTACTCATTTGCATGGAAAGAGAGAAACTTTGCCTCACGGTGGGGAAAACTTACCTATTAAAAAGTATACCAACAAAGCCTTGGATGTGCCCCCCAGAATCCTGGACATCCTGTTGGCTGGATTGATGTTGGACCCAGGACAGGTGATCTCCTATCCTCTCCTATCTAACCCCTCTCTCTCTTCCCTCTTTTCTTTGACTTTCTCCCTTGACTAGAAGTCAAGGTACCAACTTATTTCCATGCTGTGTATATAATTTATTAACAAGACTCCATGTTTTCAGAGCTTTCTGACTTCTTTTTTTCCTCTTTGATCATAGGTTTCTGTGAATCTTGGGTGCTCCCTTTCTCTTAGGAGTGGAACATGACTTCACACACCCCTGTATTATCAGCAGTCTTGAAACAACTCAGTGAACATAGGACAAATGTTCTTAAAGGAAATTAAACTGCAGGTAGAGGCTGTTCTCAGAAACAAGCAGTGATTTTTGAACAAAATGAGACATTATAGAGGGTTCCATCTTAAAATGGTAAGCATCTATTTCCTGAAAGCCTGGTATCCAGTTGGGTATCAAACAGGAAAACATAACAGCTGAAGGAAATTTAAGAAAAGCCATTTGTAATCATTTCAAAGATCTAACATTACCAGATCTTAAAAATCTTAACCTAATTGGTATTTTATTAGTATTCATAGTAATACCAGTAAAATATGTGGGATTTTTTTCTGCCGCTGAATAATGTTGTAGAATGCATTTAGATCTAACAGGCTCGGACTGCCTCATCATTTTTGAATTTGACTGTGCAGGTATTTGCTATAGTCATATTTTCAGGTCCTTATTAATTGAAGTAGTGAAGAATAGAGGTAGTTAACCAGTTGCAGATTGCCCAGCTGAAGAATTCTTCAGAGTATCTCCCAGCTGAAAAGATAGCTCTGGACCAGTTCCATCAAAGAAAAAATGAACTCCTTTTTTTTGTTTGTTTTAAGTTTTCTTTAGTTCTCCACTGAGTTTCTGAAAACCATAAGTCTCTCAGTGGAAGAGTCCAGGTGTCAATGTTCTTAGTGGAAGTGGTCCAGCAGACTCCCACCACTTGTCCACATCCCTACTGTCAATTTTGTGTGCGATAAGCAGGTTGATACCAATTTTAGCAGCAGTAAGTGGGTGTCAAAAGAATTGAGAGGGGAAGCTTCTAGTATGAGCAAGGTGGGGCTGACTGTCAATGTCAGATGATGGGAAAAATCATGCTTGGTAGAGAGGGAATAGTAATCAGACAACTGATTAAGGAGAGAAATAATTATGGAGAGAACTGATTAAGGGAAAGGAAGCCAGCACTCATCAAGGGTAGCATGAGAGACAAGATACTAGAAGATGCCTAAACTGCCAAAAGAAACGTGGGTGTAATTGTCTCCTCTAGCTTCAAGAAATGTTGATTGGGCAAAGTGCAGCACAGCGTGGGTGTTTGAGAAAACTGCAAGAGAAAAAGCTAAGGGGCAAAATATGGCAGAGAGTTTTCTGAGGCAGAGCAGTATTTGAGAAATGTGCATCAGGTAAGGCTGGACATAAGAGGCAAGCAACAACACACTGGCAAAGCAGAGCAGAGTGGAGGATGGAAGAAACATCCCATCTCAGCATGGAAGAAACGTAAGAGTCCAGCTGAAAGAGCAGGAAATTTCTCTTAAAGGATTAACTGTTCAGAGAAAGGGAGGTGTTTGATTCATGCAAGGTCATGCTTTTAAAGTATTGGTTGCTAGCTGCAGAGGTCTGTAGAGGTAGAGGCTCTTTATTGCCTGATCAGTTGTTTCCGAATGCAAAGTTGGTCTAAAGAATAGTAATATATAATGAATGTGAAAAAAAAAAAAGAAAAAAATATACATTTTTTATTTCTTCCTTTTAGCTTCAACTTTTTTTCCCTAGATAAATGCCCAGCACTTTAATGGAGTATGGTCACGCTGTAGCTCAGACCCAGAAAGGTGTTACTTTTCTAATAATGTATTTTTGAACTATTTTCTCATGATGGGGAGGGGGGAGGTGGAACACACTCTTTATTAACCTGAAATTCCTATGAAAATTGACACTATTCTGGTACCCATTACTTTGCCTTCTTTTTTCCTCTCCTGCATAGCATGTCTCTAAGTAATGATATTCCTCCTTTATATCTCCTTATATAGTATCAATCAACTTGTGAAGGTCAGAGTATAATTCTCTTCCTTGTTCACCATCAAGCCAAACTGGTGGGGACAGCTACTGTGCTTGTAGGGAATGACAGATCAGTTGCAGGAAATACCAATAATATTTCGTGTTATGTTGTCTTAAAGACCAAGTATGTTTATTATGACCAACACATTAATATGTGAAACTAAAGGACTTGATAATAATTTATCATTTATTACAACATTTTGTCAAATTTTACTTGTCCTTTTTTTTCATTGTTTTGTTGTGATTATGTTGATTTTAATATGCTTGGATGGTTGTAGTATTGGTTGTTTATAATAATAAAATATAACCATATTATATTATTATATTATTATCAAACATTGGTTTATGTGCAATATTTTGGGGAATATTAACCAAGCTAGGAATGATTAAGCTCTTCAAAATTAAGAATACAGAAGCCAAGAAAGTATTCAAGAGCATTACAGTTGCTATTGTATTTCAAAGATTGTGTTCACCCCTCTCTTCCACTGATGGAAATCAGAAATGGCTTATTTTTAGTCCATACATATTTTTTATATTTTTATATATATACATACAATGATAACTTATTATAAAATCCATGCAGGCCTTATCTTTATTCTCCATTAATTTGTACTGCATAGAGATGTGCTAATTTTGTTCTAAGATCTACTGTAATTATAATGTCTTACAGTGAAAAATACAGCACAAAGTTTGGAAACATGTCAACTTCAGTTAAAAGAATAAGAATTTTTCTTTTGATTTTTGTGATTTCGGGAAAACACAGTCCTTTTTTTCCTCTCTCATTTTTGTATTATATACTATGCAAGACAACCACACCAGAGTCCCATAGGGGAAAAAAAGAGATCTGTTTTTAGGGCGTAGAGCTATAAAAGGAGAGTTCTCCCTCTTCTGCTCAAGTCTGAGATTTGGAAAGTCAGGCCACCTATCTGAGCTATTCCATTCCCAGCCATTCTTTCTGGCAGACCTCTTCACTTGTGGAACATAGTTTCATGTTCTAGGGCTTTGCACCGAACATGAATAATGAATAATAAGGCGCCTTTTTTTTTTTTTTTTTTTTTTTTT
>VZTE01004192.1:1163404-1193555 GCA_013397775.1 Eulacestoma nigropectus | reverse complement strand
TTTCACCAGAAAAAAAAAAAAAAAAAAAAGGGGCCTTTTTTTTTTTTTTTTTTTTTTGGATCTTCAAGTCCTGTTTGAATACATACAATGATACTGAAGGAACTGGAAATGGATGTTTCCATCAAAGCTGAAAACTGGTTTCAATAGCAAAGTTTACTTTCCTCATTGTATGCAAAGCAAGTTCTTGGTGGTTCAATTTTTTGACTTACATGCTAAATTAAGCACAGCAGATAATTCCTCTTCAACGTCTCTCTTTGCCTTTGAGCCTCTACAGCTGCATCTATTCAGCCTGGATACCTAAAAAGCAGTAGATACCACTGCAGAGGTTGGACCTCATTGCTTCTAATTATATGTAGTTAAAGTAGGAACTACTTCAAATTAAGCTTTTTGGATCCCGGTGTGTTGGTTTTACTATCCAAAGACACTTTCTATGGAGAATATATATCTGAGGTTTGCACCTGTTGATGATATCACATTAAAGCATGGTTTAAGAGGTATCAAAGCATGGTTTATGATCAATGTGTTTTCAACTTGAAAGTGAGAAATGGCCTGTATAAAAGACATAGGCCAAAAATATGAACAATTATAGACAAGTCTTAAAATACCATCAGAAGTATTCAGCTCACTTGTAGAGTTTTGGCTGTCTGTCTGGAACTCAAGAGTAGACTAATTGCATATCATGCACTAAAGATTGCCCTGTACAAGGCAAAGACATTGCAAATTTTCAGAGTAAATTGATATAGCAGTTTATCATGCTATATATTAATTTATTCTTTGCCTGCAGAAAATTCTTCTCTGCCTACAGAAAATTCTTCTTTGCCAGAAACATACAGAGACAGAATAATCTGCAGTTTAAACAAAAATATGTAAATAAGTGTGTTGTATAGTCAACTACTTTTTCCTATTCTATCAAAACAAAAATTTCACTGAAACATACGTAAACTTTTACTTATCTACTGGGTTTTTTTTTCCTTTAAGTTACGGTGACTATTCTAAAAAAAATGGCAGAATATTTATATTTCATTTAAAAAGTGTATAAAAACTTTGCTTAGAATTTCTTCATTATTGTTGCATAGGGAGGGTAAGTTTGGCTAAACAGCATGATTTTTATATAACTTTTGGACAATGGCAAGTGAAATCCTCCAATGCAGGTATTTGATTTCCCTGTCAGATAGAAGCAAACATGCTTATTAGCTATAATAACTATGTGAATCTTCAGGGCTATCATGTCAGTCTGGATGTGTAGTCGGATGTAGATAGTAGAACTTTGACTCAGCATGTCACTTCTTACCTTGCCAAGCATGAGAAATGTGAGTAACGAGACTTGCAAAATGAAATATTGCCTGACAGTAGCCTGCCTTCCAGATGGAAGAATCCTACTATAAAGCTACCTAGACAAAAAGTGTATCCCTCCTAGGACCTTTCAGATTAGTGGAGTGATGCACCTTTATTATCAGACATTGTTCAGTTCATCATAAACGTCTCACTGCCACTGCACCTTATGTGGGAAAAGGGCTATATAAAAGCATACTATATTCCAATCTAATTCACACAATGGCTTTCTTGGTAATTAAGATCCAAGTGCTGTTAAATTTCTAGGGATTTTCTATTACCAGTATGAATCAAATGGTTTAAAATGGCTAGATTACAACAGTTGGTGTCAGTGCTTAAGAAGAGGAGTGGGAAGGGATCTTCGAAAAGGAATAAGTAAGATTTATTTAGAGACTCAATTTATTTGTGACCACCCCAAACTGATCTGAAAAAAATAGACGGAAAGAAGATCTTTATAACTTTGCAGCTGATGGTGGTATGTCTTTAAATCCACCATTAAAAGTCTTCAGTGGCCATAAATATAAGCCCGGAGAACAGAGTTTTCAATAAAATACTTAGTGTTGTTGCACAGAGACAGGAATTAGACAATGAAAATTGTTCTATTCATGCTTTAGATCTTTTGAGGGAAATTATTCACTCTGTCCCTTATTGCATATTCTGTACCCAAGAATATTCATGGATGTTTCCACATGGAGGACCTGGCCAGAAGAATGTTCACAACAATGATGTGAAGGCCAAAATCCACCCTCCTCCCTAGCAGCCATACTGCCTAGCTTCATAAACTCCTCACAGAAACCAAGAAGACTCTGCCTGGCATACTGGAAGAAGGGAAGAAATGTAGCTCTTACCACTTAAGGTCTTCATGACATGAAGGCACACAGTATGAATGACTCACATGCAGCAAAGCTCTCATTTAAGGAGCCTAAAGCCTGTAATATTCTGCAGAAATACATGCATGAGACAGCATTTCAACCCAAAACCAGTCCTCTTGAAAAGATACAAGATACTCTCTCCAGTACGTCCATCTCTTTGTTGTACTGAGAAGCTGTCGCAGTACCCCAGGTGTGGTGTCACCAGGGATGAATAGAGGTAAAGAATGGCCTCCCTTACCTGCCAGCAGCACTCTCCTTGATGCAGTCCAAGATACTCTTGGTCTTTCTTGCTGTGAGTGCATACTTGCATTATCTTTGCAGAATTATCAGGCTCTCTGATAAATAAATCCTCTAATAAACTGAAAAGGTAGAGCTTTTAATTTTAGGTCCAATGATTGTGTTATTTTGTAGTTGGAGACCTATGTGATTTTTTTTTAATTTTTTTTTTTTTTTGTTTCTAAACTCTAGGAGTATATGTCCACTCCCTGATATTTAGAGATCTCTCAGCCTTCTTATAGCCACCTCATTCTCCTAAAGAGTAAGTCACTTCTTTAAAGTTTGATATCCTTTCATACAAATAAACTTGTTCCCTAGGGTCTTGTGCAGTCCACTGTACTGCTGTGCCTCTTAACAACCATTCTTATGGTGCTCTAGTGCAGCTGTACAAAATCTGGAATTCTTTCCAGGCCTCTCTCTTCCTTCAAAAATCTTCTTCTCATTTCGAAACATTGAAAAAGAGAAATTATACAGCTTTAGTTACTTTTCTTGGGGTACTGACTGACCAACTAACATTGACCAAAATTATGCTGAAGTTTGTTACAACCTCTCAAGCCACTCCTCTCCTCCTGTCACAGCCAACAAATCACAGTCAGTAGAAGAAAAGCTGGCTTACCCTTCAGTCCTTCTAATGCAAAGTGGGATTCTGTAGAGCAAAAGTATCAACTTAATAATTAAAAATAACTGGCCAGCCTTTGCCCTAAGCCAGCTAAACCAGTATGACCTTACCTTCTGTCAGTGCTGCTGCTGAAAACAGCAGTCTTCAGCAGAACAGAGAGCTGAGAGTGTGAACTCCTCACTGGTTCTTGTCTTTCCTGCCCTTTGGTTAGTTTAAGTAGCTGGTGGTGGCATGATGATTATATTCATACCTCATCTGCCCAAAATACAAAGTCCCAACTCAACTAGGAATCCATCTCCCTTCTCTTCACACTTCTGTATTCTCATCCTAACACACCTCCATCAGCCTAAAATTTCTCTGGATGTCACTAAAGGAAGAATTTACTGGTATCCCATTTGAGATGTACTCACACCGCCTTGTATTTAGCTAGGATGAATAATAGATAATGAGGTAGCACAGTCACCACTAGAGAGAGCTCTGATACTAGAATTATGATCAAGCCCTATTTTATCTAAGTTCCTATTGCAGACTTCAGGGGCAGTTGCTTGAATGGATGGAGTGTCAAAAAGGGAAGAGCAATACAGAATAGAAGGAACTGCAGTGTGTTAGGGAAGATTTTAGACTCAATATTATTGGACTGTGATTGGTCTACAGAAAGGAGAGAGAGTGTTTTTCTAGTTTGGCCTCTTTCCACTTTAATTCAGCAGTTTTTTGATGTTCCACTTGCTATACTTATTGCTGCTCAGCCGCTCTGCTTCATGGTTTATGACTTGATATTGCTTTCAGGAGAATATAGGATGAAAATAGAATACTGGAATTTGAGGGGAAAAAAGTGATTTATGTATCGTGCCATTTATTGCTGGTTAGGTACTTCAGTAAAATTTATGCAATTTTCAGAACTCAGTACATTCATGTAGTTTGACTATTTAAATGGGAAGTATCTTCGAGCAGAGAAAGTACTTGTGTTCTTCTTTCATTAACACCAGAAAGTAAACATACTGGGGATACCAACACTGTGCAATAAAGTTTGTGCCCTTCTTATCATAGTTCAATATATGTTTACTGAGTGGGAGATATGAAGACTATCAAGATGGGGACTGACAATGCTGAAATAAGTAAGGCAAGAAGGCAATTCCATTGTTTTTATAAATAATGCAGGAAAGGTACCATAATTTGTCCAGTATCCTTCTAATAGCCTCTTGGATGTGATCTCTGTTATTCCATCACAATGTAGGAGTAGGGCCAACATGGCAGGCTGTGTGAACAGTGTAAAACAAGGATCAAATACCGTGTGACAAAGTGACAAAGTAGAAGCCAGTGTTCAAAGCCTGTATTTCAAAGCCATATTCAGCCTCCATTATTTCCATGTGCTTCAGAAGAACATAATCCCTCAGATTCAGATCAACCATCTCAGCCAAGGAAGTATGACAGCTTCAGAACGTCTCTATTTTTGTTCCTAGTTATTTAGTTGGGACTTCTTTTTCAAAGTACACCTAACATTCTGGGTAAATTTTGTTCCGTGGGCCTCTGAGAACAGACACTACCCTTCCACTTTCAGCAATAAAGTGACAGTGTTTTAATTTTCCTTCCAAGAGAGCTGGATCCCTCCTCTGTAGCAGTAATCTGCAAACACAGGCAGTCTGCCCACCACTCCAACACCTCTTTCACCCAACCTGGCCTGGATCACTTCCAGGGATGGCACATTGACAGCTTCTCTGGGCAACCTGTCCCAGTGCTTCACCACCCTTATAGTAAAGGATTTCTTCCTAATAGCTAATCTAAACCCATCTTCTTTCAGTTTAAATCAATTACTCTTTGTCTTATCACTACGTGCCCTTGCAAAAAGTCCCTCTCCAGCTCTCTGGTAGGCTCCTTTTAGGTACTGGAAGGCTCCTGTAAGGTATCTCAGGAGCTTTCTCTTCTCTGGGCTGAACCACCCCAAGTCTTTCAGCCTGTCTTCACAGGACAGATGCTCTAGTCCTGTGATCATCTTCGTGTACCTGCTCTCAATTGATTCCAACAAGTCCATGTTGTTCTTATCTTTGGGGCTCCAGAGCTGGATGCAGTAGTGCAGGTAGGGTGTAATGAGAGTGGAGTAGAGGGGGTAAATCCCCTCTCTCACCCTGCTGGCCACAGTGCTTTGGATGCAGCCCAGGACATGGTTGGCCTTCTGGGCTGCAAGTGCACGTTGCAGCTCATGTTGAATTTTTTGTCAACCAGCACTCCCAAGTCCTTCTCCTCAGGGCTGCTCTCAGTCCATTCTCTGCTCAGCTTGTATTTGTGCTTGGGATTGCCCTGACCCAAGCACAGGACCTTTCACTTGGCCTGCTGAACTTCATGAAGTTTGCATTGACACAACTCTTAACTTTGTCAAGGTCCCTCTGAATGGCATCCCTTCCCTCCAGCGGGTTGGCCACACCACACATTTTGGTGTAATGTCAAACTTACTGAGGGTGAGCTCAATCCTACAGTTCATGTTGCTGACAAAAACATTAAACACCACTGGTCCCAACACGTACCCCTGAGGAATGCCACTCGTCACTGGTCTCCACCTGGAGAAAGAGCTACTGATGGCAACACTTCGGCTGAAATCCTCCAGCCACTTCCTTATCCATCCATCATAACCACACCTCTCTGGTTTAGAGACAAGAGTGTTCTGTAGGACAGTGTCAAATTATTTGCACAAGGCCAGACAGATGACATCTCTCCTCCCTCATGAACCACTTCTGTAATGCTGTCACAGGTCACCAAATTTGTCAGCAGGCATGACTTGCCCTTAGTGAAGTCATGTTGGCTGTCACTAGTAACCCCCTTATTTTCCATGTGCTTTAGCACAGTTTCCAGGAGGATCTGCTCCATGGTCTGGCAGGGGCACCAAGGTGAGACTAGCTCATCTGTAGTTCCTCTTTGACCCTTTTCTTTTTTTCCCTTTCTAAAAATGGGGATTGTTTCCCTTTTCCAATCAGTTAGAACTTCACTAGAATGCCACAGCTTCTCAAATAGGACGGGTAGTGGCTTAGCCACTAAAAGAACCTGGGTCATTTCAGAATGTTTCTGTATTTTTATCATATGGGGGTGTGCATGAGGGTTGAATATGTCTTTTTTTTTCACCCTTAGCACTGGTATCTTTATTGTTTATTTTGTAATTTTTTGGAGAACTAGATACTGCAGTTTTTTGATTATGGGCAAACATTGTATTGATGCCTTTTTCAACCTAGAAATGAAACAAAACACACTTTCGAGATAATTTTAGTAGAGAAGGTAGTATAAAAGTGGATCTTTATTGGAGCTCCAGAGGCAGTTATGGAAGAATGTCCACAAAAGCCCACCCCCAAGGGGGTGAATACAATTTTATAAGTGTGGCAAATTAGCATAATTGACAAAATCACCAATTAGGAGGACAAATGGTGATGCAATTCCCACCCAGGTCAATCCCCCTTCTCTGGAGCCCCCCCTTAGTACTAGCTGTACTTCATTTATGAAAATGTGTCTTGAAGAGTTGTTCTCAACCTTGGTAGCCAGGGAGAACCAGGATAGGACAGGGGCCCTGGAATTTGTTTTGTCTTTCTGCCTAGGGAAAGGGCATGGAAAATTACTAGGAAAACTAGCCACTAATAGAATAGGCTACAAATATATGTGTAAAGAATACAGAGAATATATAAGGAAAAAAAAAAGGCAAAAACCAAAACAGCATCAGTATAACTTCAAGTAACTTACAAGTCTGAAGAAGAAAGTTAATTGATTTGTCAGACCTTGTTCCTTGGAGAAATTCCACCAGAGATCTAAACAGCAGATAAGATGACAAGCCAGTGGTGAATGTTATCAGCATCTTCCCTGATTTTTACTGGAAAATGTTAGCTCATTTTGGATATTAGACATTGTTTATTTGGATAAATAAATGATTGGCAGAGTTTAGAAGAATTTAAAGTCTAGAAGGAACACTGGTCCTATACATTTCTCAAAAATTCTGAAATGACAAAATTGTAACCTTACTGACACCATGTATCAGGATGCTTTGAGACTGGAAAATGCAAAGGAAGAAATGGGAATACCTGAATTAAAAATGAGGTTACGAAAGTTTTAGATGAAAGAGGAAGTGGTTAAGACAAATATGAAAAATCAGCATAGATGTTTAGAAATGTATCCAAAAACAGTTGAGAAGCAAATATGTTACAAAAGACAGAGAGAATGCAAGGCCTGGCAATGCTTTTGATTTAAGAAAATAAAGAAAGTGTGGAGTCTTTTAATTATGATGGAGGGAGAATGCAATTCAGAGACAGATTTGTTGGAGTGGTGGGGGTGTCTGTATTAATTTTTTAGTACCCTGTAGAAGCCAAGAAGATAAAGGGCTAATATGTGGGTCTCAAACAGTGTTAGCTGGATGGCTGTGGAGCCAGTCAAAGATTGTTGGTAACAATCTCTTTGCCTCACTTCTCTGACAAAAGGGAAGAAGTGGATGCCACATGTCATGGAATCATAGAATTGTTCAGGTTGGAAAAGACATTTAAGATCATCAAGTCCAACCTTCAACCTAACACTACTGCTTTGTTCAATCTTGATTGTAATATGCTTTTTGATGTTCAAGACCTTCTCAACTCCTACAGCCTGATGGAAGGTGAGACAGATGAGGCCACTGTGAAATAGGTACAGAAATGGTTGGTAGGATTATGGAATGATCCCAACTTTGCAAACAACTCAGAAAGTTCATTGTGGAGAAAATGTGTAAAGAGTCAGAAAGGTGTCAGTGGTATATTTTAATTAATCTTTCAGCCTCAAACACACCCTCATTTTAACCAAAGATATATTGGAAACCTGAAATAACTGTTTCCTTGCTATCTAAAGAAGAAGGCAGAACGTGTGTGTGGAAAGAGGGGAGAGATGACATCTGACAGTCCTCCAGTTGATCAAAGGCTGGTACAAAGTGGGCAGAGGACTGACCAGCAGGCAGGAGGGCCAGTGGGCTGCAGGGACTATTGCTTTCCCTCACAAGCTGCTTGAACTCTGCTTGGAGCTGATGTGAGTGTAGTGGCAGTCACAGTTTCATCTGTAGTCCCCTGCCTAAATATTTCCATGAAGCCTGCCTTTAGAAGTAAATCTACTGCACAGAGGGAAAAAAATATGTAGTGCCTTGGAAAGTGCAAACAAAAGTAGCAGGTTTTAAAAATTATGGTGTATCTATCTAAAAAGCACCAGTTTCACAGCTGTAACCATTACCTCTTTATATCATCTTTTATAAACAGGTCCTTAAAATACTCATGGGTTTCTCTTTGGTAAAAAATGCAAAATAAACCTGAGATTTGAATGGGCTCACTTGAGTCAATAATATTATGCTGATTTAACCCAGCTGAACATCTATACCAGGATTGTATATACAGGAGTATAACAGTATTCAGTAAAATCAAACACATAACACAGCTTAGCTACACTAAGCAAGAAATTCATGTCTCTAAAGACGCTTCAGTATTGTCAAGTGAACTACAGTGTTTTGAAATATAACTATTGTCATGTATTTTACCTGCTCCATAATCCTCCTTTGTGTAGACTGCCTTTCATATGAAAAATCCCCAAAGTGATACTTGGAAGTAGACTTAAGTACTCATTTTTCACATTGCTGGTGTTTTCAACAGATCAATGACTTTGTCTTCATGTATACCAGGAGAAAATAGTGTTTAAAAAAAATTCTGCTATAATTACATTGATTTAGAATTAAAGAAAAGAAGATAAAACTAAGGAATAAAATATATTATTAAATATCTCTTTTCAGGAAAGGTTTGGAAAGAGGAAGACAACGAAGCAAAGGAGTAGCAAGAGTCTGTGTGTTGTAGAACCTGAAGACTCTCACAACACGAGCAAAATTAGATTTGAATACAGTTATGCTTTGTCTCCATACATTAAAAAAGCAGCAGTCAGTGTCATGAGGGGATTGAATGCACAGTTTGAATGCACTTCCAGTGCACATGGAGGAGACTTATAAAAAGGAGGAAAAGGCAGGTGCTGAATCCTGCAGGGAACAAGGAAACTAGGCCCATTTTTGCCTCTGGAAGAGGGTCACACTCAGACTAGGCTTTCATTTGGAAGGGACAGCCTAATCCAAATGCCTGACTAAGGGCTGACCAAGTTAAAGCATATTATTGAGAGCACTGTCCAAATGCATATTAAACACTGACAGGCTGGGGGCATTGAGAACTTTTTTAGGAAGTCTGTTTTCTTGATTTGGGTTCCTGTGTGAGGCTTGCAGATTTCCTTGTCAGCCAGACTCTGAAAAGTGAGAAATTCATGGACACCACAGTGGAAGGTGCACATGCAATTAAAAGCTAGTAACTCAAGACTGTTTCTGTCACACAAGTGGAATGCAAACATTTATTTCAAAATAAATAGTTTCAGGGAGGTGGAGATAGGGATAGAGACACTAAAGCACGAGTTCCACAGCTTTAACTATTATCTTTCCACAGCCTCTTTTATAAAGAGATATTAAAATACAGGTTTCACTTCGGTAAAAAATGCAAAACAAAGATGAGATTTGAATAAGCTTATTTGACACAGAGGAAGAAGAGCAACAGTAAATGAAGATATGTAAGACTAAGGCTTTTCTGCCTAAAAAGAAATTCTTGAGGGGAATTAATGGACAAGTTCTGAAAATATTCTATGGTCAAACTCAAGTATTAGATGCTTTCTTAATTGGGTGGATTAAGAAGAAAGAAACTTTTGATGACTTGAACATTTATAAGACAGATTGTAAAGACAGAAGAGTTAATTGCATGTGAATTTCTTAACTTAGATACAATCTTGTCATTGTATAAACATTTGTTTAAAGCTAGAATTTGGTATATATTTGAGCAAATCTCATTGTCAGTCCTAGTCTTTACCTTCAGTTTAAAGCAAATTGCTATCCTTTCCAGCGCAAGAACAAATGAAGAGCTTCATCCATGCAACAGTGCTTGTACTCAGCTCTCATTTGCCCACATAGAACAAAAATTTAGCAGGCATTACAAATTAATTGTTTTTTCCTTGATATTGGTTGTGTTTTACTGGTATATTTAACAGCATGATAACATCAGCTTTTCAAGTCTGAGTAGTAACTAATTCTTATTAAAACTATACATCTGCAAAAGAATCTTTAAAAGCTCAGAATTCAATGGCAAAGAGAGATTGTGTTGCAGTTAATGGACCTGATTTTTAACCCAATCTCAAGTTAGGCATGGCTTTTTAATATCTGAGTCTAGTAGGTCTACCAAGTCCTAAATATTTAGGACTGGCCTGCAGCAAAACTACATGAGAAAAAATAGAGGTTGAAAATAGATGAAAGTGAAGTACCATAAATTGGTTGATTTGGAACTGAGAAGAAAGCATGAAACAAGACGTAAGAGACTCAAAAATAACACCAATTAGTAGGAAAGAGGTCCTGACAAGAACATACCAGACACTATCTGGCTAGTTCTGTGGCAGCTGATGGTCCTGTCAAACCCCATCTATCATGAAAGCAAACAGACATTTTTCAAACATGGTGAATTTTTATGACAACACAACTTTTGGTAGTACACGATTCTGAAATTTTGGAGATCTGGGCCAATAGAAAATGTACCAGCTGTTGAACAGGTGAAAACTGTGAACAAGTTCGGAAGAAGAATCAAATTTATGTAAAATAAGCCAGCCTTGGAAATTCTCCAATAATTCAAAAGATGTGAGAAATCTTCACAAAAACTTTATTATTGCAGTCAATCCTTGTTTTGTCACACATAATTTAAAAAAAATGACAGAAAAGGGAATATTTCAGTTTCATATTATTTATTTAAAATGTAAAATTCAGCTCTTTGCTGTAGTTCTTTCCTTTCCAGACCTTTTGGATTTTTTTTTTTTTTTTTTTACCAAATCAAGTAAAAAATCTGAAACAATATTTACTGTGGTGGCATTTAACTTTCCCAATTATATCAAGGCAGAAGAGTCTGGTTTCTAACAAAGTGGTTTTGCCAGCACTCACTGTAGTTTACCTTTATAAAAACATTCTCTTGACAGTTGAAGTAAAAATTTAGGCAAGAGGAATATTAAAATACCTTGAATACTGACTGAGGCACAATTATTAGAAAGTCTGTTTTTTGCTCAATCCACTTTTTTGATCCCTATTACTGTCCAGCCTGATTTTGCTCAGTGTATTTGTCCTCTGGATAGAACGGAGGGGCAATTATTACACTGAATTCTTAAAGCATGCTGAACTCTGCTAATGCTCCACCCACCAGACTAACCAATCTATTTCAGTCACTTCTTTCTCTTTGGTCTCCTACAACTAGGGCAGCAGTTTTTTCTGTCAGATGCTTATGAAGAGAAAAGGGGGGAGAAAGGAACAGATTTATTATATCTTTTCAGGTTCACAATTGTCTCTTCTTCAGCAGGAATGCCAGAAAGTTGTAAACATATATAAAACCTTTTAGTGTAAGTACAGTCTCTTAATTAAAACTACTCTCTCTCTCTTAAATATAGCTCTCTCAATTTTAATCTAGTAACATTTTGCCCTGGTGGCACGTATCCAGATCCATCGTTACAGTGCAAGATGATTCAATGGCTTTCTAGCCCCACAAGACTCTCTACTTTATCAAAAGTATGGCACAGTAGAAGACAGGAAGTAAAATGATGAGGGAATAACTGAAACACAGGAGCTAAACACACCAAAAACAAGAAATCTGACTCGATCAGTAAGTCAGAGCTGCTGACTGAAGTAAACCTCAATACCAAATAGCTTGGTATTACTTAAGGGAGTTGTGCAAAAATGGCTAATTGGCAAAGAGGCAGAAAAAAGAAAAATTTATTCTATCTTCAAGAGAAGCTATGAAAGGCACAAATTTTCCCTAAAGACTGTACTGGGTATGCCTTATTGTAGTCTATTGTAGGCACCATTATTTTTCCTGTTTACTTAAGACTTTGCATTATTAGTCATTAAACTAAATTGACTAAAGACAAAAGTAAAAACTGGGAGATATTTTGCCAAAATGAATGCTAACAGACAGCCATTTTTTCCTTAGTTCTGATTTTGATTTATTTTTGAATAGTAATATTATGAAAATAAGATTGATAGTCCCATTGATACTTGAAAATATGCTTTTTCTTCTTCATTGCGCATTAAATTTTTTCCTGAGCTACCTCATGAGATTGGTAATATGATGTGCAGTCTGTTACTGTTGAGCATTTTGACCAGATCAGTAGTATCTGAAAGTCAGTCAGACCTTTGAAGTGCTAGATTACTGGACTGATTCCTGTCCTTGGTAAAGGATAACAGCACATGCAACTGACATGCTGCTTGGTCTCAAAATGAGTGAATGAGCTTTGGGAACTCTGCAGAAGTTCCTAACTGGTATCTCCCATCTGGAATGATCTCTGAAGGTTATGCAAAAACCATTTAAAGACACTTCTGTGGTTAGTGCACATGCCAAGTCTGCTGCAAGGATATGCAGAACACCTCTAATTCTCAGATTACCAACCTACAATTTCTCCTGAAAGAGAGAAAACTCCTTTCTATTAAGACACATTTCTAATAGATACAAGTTGCCAATCTTCTAAACTAATATAATATCCAGAGAAAATAGACCAGTGTACTTCTTTTTCCTGAGGGAAAGTAATTGACATAAATATGAATAAACCATCCCTCAGTGTATATAAAACTTAAGGAGAAATTTTGGAAACACAGGGGAATAGAGCATTAAAAGTTTCAGGCACCAGGATGTGTGAGAATATTATCAATACCCACATTTTCATAAAGCATTAAGCTACTAACATTCTTATTAGAGATTTGGTACTGATATTGTCAGGCTGAAGAAGAGGAGATAAGAGACAGTATAACATTTATACTGTAAAGAAGGATGTTGTTGGATCCCAATTTGCCAAGGAATAAAGCAACAACACTGATAGCAAAAGAAAAAACAAGGTTCCAAAACATAACAGGAAAAAAATCTGGCCATGCTGGACATTCTTAGCTGTCAGTTTGGCTTTATTCTGAGCTGAATTCAGGAACAGTTAAGTCTTCTATCTCTGAATTACAACATTTGATCACATTTTAAAAGCAGGCTTCTACCACCTGTTCTTACACTGATGAGCACCTGCATGATTTCCATTTTACCAAGGGAACTATCAGTATTGCAAAGCAAATCGCAGTGTGAGCGGTGGTGGCATTAATGAATATCAAGAGTGGGGGGACTGATGATCCAGCACTAGCATGCCTGCTGCTTTTGGTAATCAGGATTCAATTCCTTGCTCTGCCACCAACTTCTACAGCATTAACAAAGTTACATGAGTTAAATTTGTTCGGAAGATGCAGACGGATGTGAGTTCAGTCTCACAAAGCTTTAACTGAGCACTCTGGAAGCTCTTGAGAAACAATAATTAAGTCTACTAGACTAACATCCATTGCCTTTCAGGAATTGTGTACCATGCCACACTAATTCAGCCATTCTGGTCCAGAACTGGCTCATATCCTACCATATGATGGCACACTGAGATCACATCATAGACTCCCAGTAATCTCATACCGTTCCAATTTTTGAGTTAGTGTATTTTGAGAAGTGATTTTTCTTCATTTGAGACATGGTAAATCACCCTAACTCACCATCTGAATGCTTCTACCTTTTGGCAAAGTCAAACAGTAGGAGTCAGGTGACGTTTCCCTTAAGTCATGCTGTATTAGTTATCACTGTGATAGCTGATAAGCCACTATGAATGGCTGCATTACACAGGCAGTTTCCGCGAGTCACCTGAAAGCCTCCACTGCCCTTAAGAAACACCAAAGCCAACACCAGTTTGGCTGGTCAAGCTGACACCGCTGGGAATTCTCTGAGAAAGTCAGATCTGAAGTTAGGTGGTAAAAGGAGACAAAACTGCAGCATTGCCTGTTGCTTCTCTTCAGCCTCAACCACAACCTTGTCCAATCCACAACCCCTTTTTTTTGTCAGTGAGGAAGCTACAAATATGTGGCCCTGTAGCCCTTTCCTTTCATTTAGACTGAGGTTATACCACCTCTCCTAAGCCTTGTACTGATTGACCCTTGAAAGCATAGGATTCCCTTACCTTACAAAAGCAGGGGTTTTTAAACAGATGTAAGGTACACCAAACATATGGGCAGGAGTTCAATAATGTAGGTATTTTTTTTGTTTTAGGTAATGATTATATGAAAACTGCACCAAAACAATATAATTTTAAAGCCAGGTGGGTAACACATCTACTGAAATCTGTCATATAATAAAAATCATTTTTTCTCAGACTTTTTTCCTTTTGCCTCTTCCCCCAAAGTAGCAGTTTTTAATTTAATTATGTATTTCATTAATTTTTTGATGTCTTCTTTCTTTAATAAAGGAGTTTATTTGGGGTTTTTTAGAGATTATTTTTTCTCTGTCTCTGTCATACTTCTCTTTTGTGTGGTAAACTAAAGATTAAATACTAGCAAAAATATTATTCTAATACTTACAGTTGAACATCACATATGACTAAAAATCACCTACATAGATACCAGAAATTGATATATTAGGGAAATAATGTATTCTAAATCCTGTTATGTGTCAGGCTATTCCTATTTTTTTCACTATAAAAGGAAAGCAATAGGAACAGTATGATGTTCTCTGACAGAGACTACTGGATATGCTACCCTGGAGTCAAGAATGCACTAACACTAGAATTAATTAGAAATAATCACAATTCTGATTTAAATTCTCTCTATATATATCTTTTAGTTATTAATAATCACTCACGTTAGTGTGAAAATTATAAGCATCGGAACTGCTTGAATTGACTATTGAAGGCTGATCATATATTGCATATGGCACAGCTTGTCTAAGTCAGATGGTACTTTTGTTTCCCTTGACTGGATATATAAGTTACAAGTAAGGAAAAAAATAAAGATTGGCTACAAATGGAAAAAGAACACTCTTGCTTTATGCCCCATAATTCTTATTCAGTTAAACCTTTCTGTAACTGTTTATGTCATTGAGTTTGTTGGGTAAACAGCACAAAATTTTTGAAGGTAAGGCCATTCACAAGGTCTGTCCATCAAAGCCTTCCTCTCCCCTCCTCTCTCCTTGCCTCTCCTCTTCTCTCTTTTGCTCTTGACCTTGCAATAGGTCTAGTTCAAGTGGTTTTCCTAGGAATGTCACTCTATAATATCAGATATACTTCAAATAGGTTTTCCATTGTAGTGGGAAATAATAGGGTAGACAAATGTAGCATACAGATATGCAGTTGTAAGAAAGAGAAACACATAGAAATGAGAAAGTTACAAAACAAGAGAAAAGCAAAAATTTGAAAGGATACATCCAAAAGGGTATAAAACTTGAGTTTAAAATACTAGATTAGAAGACTAGATAAGACTAAACAAAACGTTAACCAAAACCTAAAAAAAAAAAAAAAACAAACAAAACAACAAACCCCACATGCACAAAAAAAAAACCAAACAACCCAACCAAAAAAACCCAAAAATCCTTGTCCAGCTAAAACCCCTGCATTAATCAGTAAAAAACTTAAAGAGACTTTCATACAGAAGATGCTGGCATTCAGAAATTGGAGAGATTTTTCAGCTGAGAAGAACAGAAAAATCCATAATACATAACAGGTCAAATAGAAGCAGGAAATTAAAAGAGCTAAAAAAGAATTTGAAGAGCATTTTGCAAAGGATGCTCATACTGATAATGAAAAGTTATTAAAATACATCAAAATCAGCCAGCTAGGGAATGGGTGGTACTGTTTGATGACAAGAGGTTTAAAAGGGGAACTCATGAATTATAAGACCATAGTGGGGAAGTTCAGTGAAATACTGCTTTCATTTTTAATGCATGCACAGGATGCTGGGGAATTTCCCTCACCTTGTAAATTCTTTGTAGCAAATAGATCAGAGGACCTAGAATAAGGCAGGGAAGCCCAAGAGTCCTAAATATAAAGATTTCATGATGGGCTGGTTCCCTGCTCCCTGGCTTTGCAGAGACTGAAACCATACACTTCTGCCTGTGGCCCTGATCTGCACTGTACTGCTTGGACTTGATGTGTTTGGAGACTGAATAATTAACCCTTGACAGAAAATGGATCTGTTTCATGGGATATAAGGCTGTCCTTTCTCCAGGGGCTGCCTAAGGTGACCTTCCCTCCTTGTCTTTCCCTCACATTCTTCATATTTCTCTTGGAGCAGAGGTGCATCAACTAGGACTGAAGCAGTGCTCATTTGGTCTCTTCCTGGCAAGAGTAGCTTTAATTTCACCAGCATATTGCAGCTTCACTCTCAGGATTAATTAATTTTTTCTGTGGGTGGCAGTCTACATGCCTAAATAACATTTTTTTTTTTTTTTACTTCTAGTTCATTGGTTTTGCAGTAACTGGTAAAGCATTAGCTGCAGAAAATTGCACAGAATATCTGAGCAGGATAAATGAAGTCTCTTAGTGCAATATCTCTACTTATATGTCAAATATAAAGTTTCTCAGCTACAGAATGTCATTATCAAGTTGGTGTCTTCATATCCCCTGCAGCTATAGAGCTTAACACAAAACCTCCATAAGGAGCAGGGAAGATAGAATATAAAAATAAATAAATAACTATGAATAGACCTTGGTAAAGAGAGTTGATGCAATGCCATAGGATGCCACCTTTGTTTGTCTCTGTCTCTCTCCCTAAGCTGATATTGGACCGGGAGCACAAACTTCTTACGTACAAATGATTTCTGGATATGCACTTCAGCCCTAGCTACTATGTTAACTAAATTCAGCACTGGCATTGTTAATTTTTCTGAACAGCTGGACAAAATATGGTTAGATTTTTCCCATGTTTCAAAAATCACTAGGGAAGCTTATTATAAGAACCACTGTAGCAGAAAGAAAACTCAAGTTATAAATAAGGTAGCTATTATGAAAGAGGAATCTATAGATCAATATGTTTTGTGCAGAGCCTGAGACAGTGATCTGTAGTGCTTATTTCCCATACACATTTTAGATAGATCTTATTATCTTACAGTTCTTTTAAAAATTATATTATGATTTTATTTGTCTAAGAATAATGATCTGAGAAGTCACCAGGCACCAACTAGCCAACTCCTGTTTTTGGGAAAGACTGGCCTATCCTTTCCAAAAGACAGGATATTGATAATAGAAACAGGCTGGGGTTTTTTGTTTGTTTCTTTCTTTCTTTTTTTCCTGAATTACAAGTAGTCAACAAAACTTAGTCTTGTGATTGAAGTACTAGATAAGAACCTAGATGATCTACAGCCAGTTCCCAGGTTTGCCACAATATTTCTAGACCATTATGGGCAGGTACTTTGTGTGAGATTCAGTTCACTTCCTTTTTCCCAGCTGTAAGATAGATGTCAAGGCTCTATCTATTATCACTGGAAATAAAAGTGTTTTCAGAGCGCAGCTTCTTCTTTCCAACAAGCCTAGCTTCTGGATGGCTAAAATTAAAGAGATGGTCTTCAGATCTCTATTCCTAAGAGGAGGAGAAATATGGAAGAATATTAAAAGCTGGGCAGTCAGGAATATTTTGCACACAGATGAATACTCAGTACTTGCTATTAGCCTGTCTAAACAGACTCTTTTCAGGTTGGCCTCAAGACAGCAGCATGGAAAACTCTCACACGTGCATGTCATGTACAGTGCAAAATCCCACCTGTGGGAATGGAGCACATTGTCTGAGACTGATAATATTCCTTTCAGCAGGCATGCAGCTGCGGCTTCCCTCATGGGATGCCAGTTGGTTTGGACTGTCAGATGGACTCCTCTCACTTGCTCACAGATAGCTTTCCTGCGAGAAATCAAATTTCATAAAAATGAAATCATTTTAAATGTAACTCAATTCAGAGGAAAAGCAAGAGACCCCAAGAACATCCTTTTCATCTGACCACACCCTGAACTTTCCCCAGTATTATATGCCAAAGACCATAGAAAGGTGACTCCACAAGTAAAAGAGAAATACAGCTCAGCTTAAAGCTATTTTCTGCTGTGGGCTTTTTTGGGCTCATTTAAATTATCAGACTCTTCTCTGATGCTTTATGCAAGCTAGGATAGTAATGATTTTCTTTCAAGCTACTTTCTTCCAAAATCAAAGTGAAGTCACGTTTAGCTTCCCATTTTCCTGACTAGGTTTATCCTGCTGAACTAAATGGAGTTTCCTGCTTTTTCTCAGATAAGGCATGTAATTACTTGGTAAAATTTAAATGTGATTTGTTTAATTTAATTTATGATTATGGGCTTTTCATAAGTACATAAATTTAACTTCTCACATATAATACTGTATCCTCACAATGCCCTTATAAAATACTCTGTATTATGGGCACAAAATGGAGGTAGAAAAGGTTTGTCTAGAAATGATATTCTAAGAAGCATAAGCCTGATTTTCATATATGGAAAAATGACCAAACCCAATCTTACAGCATTGGTATGGCAGCAAGTCCAACTTTATAAACCTTTTTGAGAGAAAGAGTGTGTCGGTTCAAACTGCTTAGATGTAAAATAGCACCTCTATTTTAGGTGGAAACATAGGATTAGAGCATAATTCAGGTTAGAAGAAGTTTGAGAGGTCTTTGGTCTCATTACCTATTGTAAGAGGTGGAGTCAGATATGATATCAGACTAGGTTGCTCAGAGCTTTATCCTGCTTGGCCTTGAAAACATCAAAGGCTGGACACTGATAGCTTCTCTTGTTGACATGTTCCAGTGCCTGACAGTCCTCATGGCGCATAACATTTTTTTCACAACAAGTCAAAACCTGTTTTTTCCCAGTTTGTGTGGGCTGTCTCTTGTCCTCCTGCCATTGAGTGCTGTGAAGAGCCTGACTTGGACTTACAGTTCAATTTAATTTTTAAAATTAGTAATATATACAGAAAATTATGCAAAAGTACTGGTATTAACTGAAATATTACTGATGCGCTTGTACAGTTCTTGTGGTCAAAACATGCACTGAATGTCTGAAAAACAGGAATGGAGACAGTTTGTCTTGATTCCAGTTTTGTGTCCTATGTATTAATTAATTTGACTACACTGAAAAGAGCTTTTATTGCAGTCTTGAATATGGTTCACCACTGCTTTTCATAGACTATCCTAAGGTGAAACGTCAATTAAGAAAGTGTTACTTTTCCCTTCTGTACTCTTATCTTTCCCTCTGTCTCCATTTACTCTTTTTTTTTTGTTTTTGCTGTTGTTCTTTTGTGTTTTTATTCTGTTTTTAAAGTAGTCCATTTCAGAGTCCTTAAAGAGTTTTTCGATACATATCAATCCTTCTCTTTCTCTAAGATTTGATTTCTCTGCTCTCTGCCTCAGGAGACCATTTTAAAATTTAACCCAGGATACCTGTTCCTCCATTCTGACCACCTTTTTTTAAAAAAATATTGCCTTGTACTGCATCATAGTATGCACACCTTTTCTCCTCTCAGTAGTTTAGTGATTGGTTATAAGCATGACTTTTAATTTTTATTTTATTTTTTTTGTTTTCCACTTGAAGGTGAAAGACACAGTTTTGGTTTATTACCTTTAGAAAATGAATTCTTCTCAGTGGTAACATTATAATTTAGGTCTATTTAAATCTCAGTGTTGAAATGAGCAATGCAAATTTTATTATACAATGTCCCAGTTATTGATTAAAATTGGACTGGCACATTTATGCAAGCATTTTTAAGAATGTTTATGTCTCAAAACATTAAATGAAATCCTTTTTGGTTTTGTACAGAAATAGACTGTTTAGCATAGAGAAGAGAAGGCTCAGGGGATCTTAACAATTTGTACCAAAACTCGAAGAGAGAGAGAGCCGGGTTCTTTTCAGCAGTGCCCAGTGACAGGACCAGGACAGTGGCCACAAACTGAAAGACAGGATCTTCCTTTGAACATCAGAACACACTTCATCAATATGAGGATGACAGAGCATTGGCATAGGTTGCTCAGGGTGATCGTGGAGTCTACATCCTTGGAGAGAAAGAATGGGCAAAAAGCCATCTGGTCCCAAGAAACTTGCTCTAGATGGTCCTGTTTAAGCAGAGGGCTTGGACCGGGTGACCTCCAGAGGTCCCTTCCATTCTCGACCATTTGGGAAGGGCAGGGGGGTGACCATTGAATGGTAAGTGTCTAAGAATATCAGACAGATGGTAATTCCATATGTCAGATTTTTGTCCCTTCTTTAGATGTATTTCCACAAATTTCAGACAGTGTTGTCAATTTCTTGGTACTTCTGTCTGTCAAAAAAAAAATGTTGATAACTCTAGTGAATACAAATGTCAATAATGTTAGATTATATTTTACTTATGATTTTCTGGAATTTCTAAACAATGAAATTACTTCACTTACTATTACCCAGTGGAATTGCTGAATGTCATGTGTATAGTCCTTAAATTACTAGTACAGAAGACTTGAAATTTGCAGCAATTGGAGTTACAGCTATGTGTGGATAATGCACATAGAAAGGAAAGGCTATGGAATATCATTCTCCTTTGGCACAGATTTTAAACACAAGTCCTTTCCCTTCTAGTTTATTGGTGTACATATTTTCTAAAACTGGTATTTTTGAGGAGGTATGCATAGGGTGCCATGGTTTGACACTGGCCAAATTCCAGGCACCCACGAAAAACCATTCACTCATTGTCTTCTGCTATAGCTGAGCAGAGCAGGAGAAAAAAAACGAAGGGCTCATGAGTTGAGATAAGGATTAGGAGAAAATATTCTAAGGGCAAAATAGGCTTAAACTTAAATGGTGTAAAGAAAATTTATTATTAACAGAATCAGAAGAGGATGATGTGAACTAACATAAACCCTTAAAACAACTTTTTCGCCCCCCCCCAGCCCCTCCCTCCTTCCCACGGACAGCGCAGGGATATAGGGCACGATGGTTTTTGTCAGTTTCTCACTCGAAATCTTTCTTCAGTTTGCTTAACGAAAGGATTTTCTTCTTTCTGCTGTACCACAAGGTTCTCACCATGGGAGACAGCTCTCTCTGAACTTCTCCAGTGTGGTTTTAATTTTCTCGAGTAGCAGTCCTGCCTGACTTGCTGTAACACAAGTCACTCCCATAGGCAAAAGAGTCTTCCTAAAACTGCATGGTATGGGTCATTTTAGTCCATAGGGTGTAGCCTTTTAAGTATAAGCCGTTCCAGTTTAGAAGCAAAGGCCCTCTTTCTCTCTTCGGGTGTCTCATCAGATTACAGCTTTTTAGCGTCCACTCCCTCCGGCGTGAGAACTTTTTCTCACGTGCTGTGAGTGGATGTCTGCATCCCCCATAGACTTCATGGATTACAGGGAGATTGTTTTATTATAGTCCTTACCACAGCTTGCAGAGAGATCTCAACTCTGATGCTTGGAGCATCTTCTCCCCCTCTTTCTTTCCACTGACCTTGATGTCGCCGTGTTGTCTTCTGCTATATGTCCTCACTTCATCTTTCTCCGACTAAGGAGGAAAAAACTGCTGCTAGTAAATATCATTGCCAACAAATTCCACCAGTTCAAAGATTTCGGCAGGACTTTGCAACGCTGAGAAGCCAATCTCATCTGGGTTCTGTGTCAGGGAACTGCTGGCCACGTTTTCGCTGCCAGCCACGTGGGTTCCGCTGCTACTGCATGGGCAGTGCCAGCCTCTGCGGCAATGCAGCCCCGCTGCCACTCCTGTCTTTCTGCCCGCAGCATGGCTGGCTAGGAGCGGATAGGCAGGCACAGCTCACATGGTGGCCACATGGTGGCAGCCGTGGCACTGCATCCCCATGGCCACACCCAACATGGCCCCCGGCGGCCGCCTCACCGCCGCTCAGCAGAACTGTGCGCGGGCTTTTTTCTGTCTGAAATATGTCATCACAGAGGCCTTACCAACGTCTCTGATTGGGCCAGCAACATGTCCATCTTCAGAGCCATCAAGGATTGACTCTGTCGGACATTGTGGAAGTTTCTAGTGGCTTCTCACAGAAACCACCTATGTGGCCCCCCCCTTCACCAAAAAAACAGACTGTGTTAAACCAATACATAGGGATTATTTGAGAACTGGGGATATACTTGAAGAGTTTTTACCAGTCATTGGTTCCTAACACTTTGCTAACCTGCTTTAATATTTTAGTTTATTAAAATGGGATATGACTTGGATCATTTTGGTCTGTACAAGGAACACGGAGACATGGGATTTTCTGTATACTGTGTGCACATACACATATGAACATGTTGCTAAATCAAATGAACATTCCTGCTAAACCAAATTCAATACATCATTCACAGCTGTTACGGTATCCCTTTCCAATTCTTAGAGGACAGATAAGTATCCATATAGCTAGTCATCCATAATCCTTTGGATTAGAAGTTATGAAAAGACATTTTTGTAATCTATGTAAATTTTGAATTTGATACATTAGTATCATTTTTTGCATGTAATACTGTAATAAAATACTGTAATAAAATAACCTATATGAAATTTAAATACTTTTGCTATGAAAAATAGACTTGATTTTAGATTTATAAGATCCTGTTTTATTCCCTGCCACTGTCTCAACTTCCTCAATAAAACCATTGTTAGCAGGCTCACACTGTCAACAAATATTCAAGGCCAATAATTTCAGTTATGAATATCACACATCATGTGACCATAAAATTTGAAATTCCAAATGAAACATCTCTTATTAATTATTCATAAAATCATTGAAAATACAACAGTGCAGGTCATCACATTACTAGATACCTATATCTGGGTAAATAAATAGAGTTCTAAATATATTAACACAGACAAATTATCACAGTCCTGACTCTAGTTAATAGGTTGTCCCTTCCTGAAACTTATGTCTTTCAAGATAATTTTACCATTGCAAATAGTCTTGTGGAAGTTATTGTTTTTAGGATTATTAACATGATGTACTAACTAAGGAGGAAAGTACAGATAAGCAGAATGGTAGAACAGTTTCTTTCCATTTTCTGCAGGATTAGGAAGCATAGGGGTTAACTCTATTGTAATGTGAAAAATCTCAGCTTTCAAGATCCCCATGCAAATATTTCTCTCATAAATACATATTTGCAAAAGAGTTTGGAACACTATCTCTTTCATCAAACATTATTCTCTTGAATATTCACAGAAAGCAAACAAAAGAGATTGTGAATACTTGCCAGAGTGGATTTACTACATGTAGCTGAACAAGTTTTAGTGACTATGGGATTTTTTTTTCAGTAATCTTACAGAAACTGAGCTTTTCAGGGTAATTAAGTGACTCTGCTAGATGTCTCTCACCTTCCTTCACCCTTAAAAACTCCAACACAGCTACCTTCCTACCTCCCTTCCTCTCCATCCAAGTTGCCTTTCAAGGTAAACAATGTATGTGCAGAGTAGTAACAGAATGCTTCTTGCTGTTCTTGAGGGATGTGACAGAGATATGCAACTCACAAGTGGAATATGTGTCCCAAGACCGGGACACACTGCCTAATACGTGAACCACACAAATTAGAGAAAGCAATGAAACTCAGACACTTTTTTTTTCAATGATCTAGCTACTATGGACAGCCTTGTCCTAACAGATCTTCTACAGATCTCCTCAGATTCTGAATTCATGTTTACAGCTTGCCTCTCTTGTTAAGTAGTGAACCTGTAAAACCAATCTTAACTTAGATCTTCATAGCACATATTTTTTATGCAAACCAGCAGTTTCTCCTTACATTTTATTCAAAAGGACTGGAAATATTAAAAAATATTAAAAAGGATATCAATGCTGATTTGTTTTACAGGGTTTTTTTGTGTGTTTTGGTGGAGTTTATCTTTTTTTTTTTCTCTTGTGTGCTGTCTTCAGCAGACGAGCCTTGATTTCCTTAAGCTTCACTTTGAAATTATGCCACTTCTAGTGTACATTTTATATTTCTAAAATATCAGATTTCCCTCTGGGCTAAACCTGAACTGTTTACGGACACCTGAAAAATAAGTCCTTAGCAAGCCAGAAGAACCCTGTAGCCTTTCTAATACATGCACTTCAGGAGAAGTGCGAAAAGTTCTCTTACAGAAATGTACTTCACCTGTAGGCCATTGGGATAATATTCTCTGTTTTGTGTTGTATCAGTCTGGGTGTGATAACATTGACTCAGAATCTAAAACTGTTTCTTCTCTAATCTTTGCAGAGAAGTCTAGGGAAATATTAAATGCTAAATGTCACTCAAGTGTTTCCTGAAGCAACATTACATCCATACTATGATTCTAAAGTCCCATGGCAATGATATTTAAGATGTCCTGATCAAGAATTCCCAAATAACTTTCAGACTCGCATGAACAATCACAAGCCTTTGAAGATATTTTCATTTGACTTCTGATCTATATTTAGTAGGTTTAAAAATAATGCTAATAGCTATGAGAGTGAGCTTTTTCTAATGATGCTTTCAGAACAATTCAATATATTCCAGTGTCAATCAGTTGCTCATTTAAATCTGGTGGTAAACCCTTTCCTAATATTGCCCATAATAATTAGTGTACTTCCATGGAGAGACATTTTTACTGTTTTAAACAGAGCTTTTCAATATATATCTATAAAATCTAGGAAAATACTGTAGACATTTGATTGGTATTTTACAATTCAAAGACATTAATTCAGATGTTTGACAAAGGACCCATTAAACAAGTCAATGATGTCTCTGTGTCAGAGCTGCTGAATGTCCTGTGTGAATACATGTATTCATATATCTATTCCTGCTAGGAAAGTATCAGATATAATTGGTACACCATGATTCAGTTATTCACCTCTAAATCCATGTATGATATTGCCACTCAGATGAGAAACCTACACCTTGGTAGACTGCCTAATCAAGCCAGCCATCTTTGGGGCTAGTGTCTAATAGCTAGGGCTGTAGCAGGCTGGTCTACCTCAGTAAATACCACCCAAATGAGAGACATGCCAGCCCCGTTCCACCGAGGAGGACGTGACAAGCAGAGCGAGTACTCTCCCAGCCTGGTAATGTGAAGTGTAGAGTTTGATGCCTGAGTCAGCAGAAGTAGATAAGCAAGCAGCAAGTAGGACAAAAGAAGAGTGTACAGGTCAGTGAGCTCTGGCCATGAGGGCAATTTGATTGCTTACTCCACCAGGACAGGTGATACTTACTTTTTCTTGCAATTACCGTAGAGAGAAGAGAGAATCTTGTTAACAGAACTGAGGACTGACCTGTTAGACTGTGATAATTCTAGAGGATATCAAAGCTTAATACCTTAATCTAAAAAAAATTAGTGTGTTGGAGGGCAAGACATCTAAAGGCTACGAGATTTCATGGTAGATAAAGAGAGTCAAAGGGAGACATTGACAAAAGTAGATACATAATTGGAAGGTACTACATAAATAAAGTAATTTGGGAATAAGGAGTGTTTGAATACTAAAAAGGAAAGGCATGGACAGAGCAGGTAGGTGACTGAAGACAAAAGGGGCAAACCAGTGTAAGAAGGAAATGCGGAAATGTAAGGAATTCCTTGTGTTCCTCCTGAAAAAAACAGTATTTTTTTGTGTTGATGGTTTGGGGACTTTTATTTTAATTATTTATTACCCACAAAGACAACTGAAAAATGTCTCTTTTAGAAGCTGTGTTCAATGCTTACTGGATTCTAAAAGCAGACCCTGTAAAGGTCCTAATAAAGTCAGCTAATGCAATGACAAAAAGATGGGGATGTGACAGGATAATTTTAACATTGCTCTTATAGGGTAATTATTTTTGAATTCTTTGCTTTATTTCTCATTGCATATTGGAAAGGTATATTGTAATCATTAACATGTTTATAACTTGGTTTTTAATGAAAAAAACACATTGAAACAATCAAGTGACTGTGAGTCACCACAGATGGGTTTTTATTCATTTCATGACAGTGCTGCATAGTGTGGTCCAAAAACTTTTTAATTCTAAGGAGTCTATTTTGGAAATATGCCAGCCAAGCCTGGTGTTTCAAGTATTATTTTAGAACAATCATGAATGCAGATTTAAGAACTAAAGAAATAAATATGCCAAGAGAACTCAAAATAAGTCTATATACTTATGAACATATTCTGCATCCAGGTAGTCATACATGCCTTTTCTTTCTAATCACCACAAAACATTTGCACACATTTTTCTAATTTATACTTTCTTTTCTTTTAATATTATGAGATTTGGTATTTAATGTATCTATCTCAAGAATTTTTCATGAGTCTACTTCTCAAGTTTGTTCAGGTCCTTTTTGTCCGGGATGGTCCCATCCTGTCTTTGTGTTGTGTCAACCACATCACTGATCTCTGTGTCATCTTCATACCTGCTGTGAGTGCACTCGATTCCTCTGCCTGTGTCATTAATGGAGATATTAAAGAGCACTGGTCCCAAGTCAGAGCCCTGAGGGACAACACTTGACATCGGTCTCCACCTAGGCATAGAGTCATTGACCAAAACACTCTGACTGGGTCCATCTGACCAATTTCTTATCTACCAAATAGCCCACTCTTCAAATCCATGACTCTGTTTTAGACATAAGTCTGTCAAGTATGACTGTGTTGAAGACCTTACAGAAGTCTAGGTTGGTGACACTGCTCAGTCTTCTTTTGTTGACTGTTGCTGTCACTCCATCCTAGAAGGCCACCAGATTGGTCAGGCGTGATTTTCCCTTTGGTAAAGTAATGCTGACTGTCTCAGATCACCTTCTTGTTTTGCATGGGCCTTAACATTGCTTCTATGAGGATCTGCTCCGTGATATTCTGAAGCGCTAAGTGGAGGATCTACTGGTTTGTAGTTCTCTGGGTCTTCCTTCCTACTATTTCTAAAATAGGAACAATGTTTCCCTTTTTCCAGTCACACAGGACTTCACCTGACTACAATGACTTTTCAAATATAACGGAGAGGTGCTTGGCAACATCAGAAAACTCTTTAAAGAGCTGCCAGCTTTGGTCAGCTATAATGTCCTTAAGGACAGTTTCCCAAGGATCTCATCTACTAATTATTTAAAAAACTGAAAGTTTTCTCTTCTAAAGCTCAGGGTCCTGACCTTGCTCCGTGCCAGGCCCACTCTCTTTCAGATCACAAACTCTACCAGGGAATGGTCACTGTCAAAAACGAGACAACTCGCTTTTGTTGTTAAAATTAAAAATGTTTATTTCACAACAAAAGCAAAAGAAAAGGGATCCTTGAAAATAACTGCAATAAAAACACCCAGGAACACAGGGATAAGGCACCAGGGCCACCGCACGGCTGCCCGGAACAGGGAGCTGTACAGTGCCGAGGGGAGTCTCAGTAAAACTGAGGCTCTAGTGAAAATTAGAAAAGTCTCTAATAGAGATATAGGCCAGGCTCCTTGGCTCTGGGCTTCCCAACCACTAGCTGGCTAAAAACCAAGGCTCCCCCTTGTGCAGGGCTTTTTATATGGTGGTAGCTCTTCCCCTTGCCCAGCCTCCATGGTCCCACTAGATTGGTGGAGTTATCCAGTGAGGCAATCCTTCCCTGCTAAAGGCGGGAAAGGGCCTCGTTAGTGTTCCGGGTTACCATGGAGCCCAGTTACAGGTGGGGCAGTGAGGAGCTATTTTTAGAAAATGACAGTTAGGAAGCCCAGCCAAGTCAGCCTGGCCCTGGAATTTAATTTTCTAATAGAGCATCAATTCTGCTGTTAAAATAAAGTTTTCACCTTAGAACACAAACAACAATATAATTAACAACAACTTTAACCTTATGGAAATGGTATTTTAAAGGTAGAGACTTAAAATAGTTCATATTAACTAGTAAAACTTTTAAAATCCTTGAAACTGGGAAAATGGTCACTCTTTGGGGATTGCTCGGGATCAGCTTATGCTTGTGAGAGTGACTTTAACAAGCAACTCTTGAATACAAGCAACATTCATCAACAATACTTACATTCAAGTTAGAATTCTTTCGAAATGGGGGAAAACAGCCGCTCCGTGGGATGCTTGGGGTTAGCTTGTGCTTTTTGGAGTGGCTTTAAACTAACAACTTTACATGAGAACAACAGTTGTACAACACAACATTATTAACTAATTAATTTGGTGGTTCACAGAAGAACAATTAATGATGCAAAGGCCAATTCTAAGTTGCTGTATATGACAGTCACTACAATCCAGGATGCCTCCAGTCTTGACCTCTTTAATGAGCTCATCTGTGTTTGTGAGAACCAGGTGCACTAATGCTTCTCTTCTGGTTGATTTGTCTACTATCTGGACCAGGAAGTTTTCCTCTACACTTGCCAGGACTCTCCCAGATTGTTTACAGACAATTGTATTGCTTTCCTAGCAGGCACCCAGGTGGTTGAAATCCCCCATCAGGATGAAAGCTTGTGAGCACAGTGCCTCTAGCTGAAGCAAGAAGCTTTGTCAACAGACTCTCCTGGTTAGGTGACATATTGTAGACCCCAACCACAATGTGTCCTTTGTTGGTTCTGTCCTTGATTTTTACCTGTAAGCTCTGAACCTGTTCAAGGCTGTTACTCAGAGATGGCTCTTCACAATCGATCCCTTCCTTAGGAATACCGCTGCCCCTCCTTCCCAGCCTACCTCTTCTGAAAAGCTTGTAGCCCTCAATCATAGTGTTCCAGTTGTGTGATTGTTGTGGATTAGATTTCTTCATGTAATTTTCTTCCCATTTGTTGTCATGCAGATTGCAAATGGACCTCGATTAAGAGACAAAAGATGTAGCCAGTGCCTTGGAATGGCTCTGGGGGTGGGGAGGTGAAGTAGTGTGGCTTCGGCAGTTTGTTACTGGGGGCTGGTTCAGTCTTTGTCTGGCTTGGAGGGCAGACGGCTGTAGTGTTTGGTGCTGGACCTCTCCTGCCCAGAGGACTTGCAGCTGCTGCAGAACTTTCCTTGCTGTTTCTCCTTACCCTTGGTAAACCACTGCTCACAAGGGTGGCCAATGGACTGGGACTTCTCAATGCCCACTCTTGACGGGAGAGAGACTGTCTTAGGTTACAATGTAAAATGTAGCCAAAAGGTATGTATTCTATTACCATCTGTGTAAGCTGTTAAGATAAATGAGGCAGTGTTCTTTATCCTGTGACTCATCCCTGATAATTCCCTCCAGGGTGCTATCTCCGCTAAATGGGCTATCAAGGCCTCACTGCATGACTCATAAAATTACATCATCCCATTGCGAGATGCTCTGCCCAGGGGAGGAACCAAGCATTCCCACCTGGATGTAATCTGAGATTTTGGAACACCAGAGTGGCCTTACTTACGGGATTCCCAGAGGACAAGAGCTACATAACCACTACAGGACCTTCAGAGGAAGACCAGGCCCTTCTACAGGATCAGCGCTTCAACAGAACATCTATCACTTCAGGAGGACTGTAGCTACCATTTAACTGTACGGCTACCGCCACCCTGCCCGACAGGGTGTCAGGTTGTACTCTGACTCTGTCAGTGTTTCTGTACTACTGCATTTATTTTAATTTTCCTATTAAATTTTAGTTCTGACTTGGAATTTCTCACTAGTTTGCTTTCAAACTAGTACAGAGACCCTCACCATCTCTGTGAGTGCCTCAGGAGAAAACTGGGCCCCTTTCTAATAGTTTGGGCATGATCTGTAGGTATTTCCTGACTGCTTACTAAACTCTTGGTGTTTCCTGGTTCTTTGTCACCAAGAAGTACATCCTTTTCCTCAGCCAAATCTAATTTATAGCTCTGCTACTAAATCCAGCCAGATTGCTTCCCAGAACACTCTTACCCCACCTGGTCAGGTGTGCCCCATAATTACTGATATTTGAAAAGAAAGAGACATCTCTACATGATGCTTTATTACGGAAATCCATCCTGTGGTGAGATAACCAGCCCTTCACATCCGCTGATTGTACAAGAAACCTCTAAACCTAAACCTCAGTTAAATTTCTTACAGACATTACTGGGCAGAAAAGTGCAACTTCTGCAGCATAGGTAGGGAAAACAACGGGTTATGGTAAAAATATGAGCTCAAGCTCAGGCTACTTGGAAGTTTGTCTCCAAGATTTTGGAAAGGTACATAAGTAGAATTTCCACTGGTAAGGATGCAAACCAAGGTTTTTAAGCTTTCAGTGGCCACCTTTCTTATCACAAAAGAAGTCTATTTGCATGGAATTTTCCCATTAAATATTGTGGGGTTTTGGGGGGGGGGGGGGTGGTGGGTTTTTTGGCTTTTTT
>VZTE01004192.1:1123244-1163335 GCA_013397775.1 Eulacestoma nigropectus | reverse complement strand
GGGGGGGGTGGTGGTGGGTTTTTTGGTTTTTTTTTTTTTTAATAAATTCAAAAATTGAGATAAACACTGTTTTGGAGATAATAACTATATTCAGATATGTAAAAGCTGTTGAGGGAAGAACAATTCCAAAGACAAATTATTTTCTGGGAGTTGATAATGGGTTTGTCAGCTGTATGGGTATATACAATGGGTTTGTCAGCTGTTCATTCTGAAATTTGAAAGGATTTCATGGGGGAAGAATGAGAAAGAGATTGCCTACAACTTCAGAGTCCCACCTTTTAGTACAGTGTCAGTGCACATATGCTGGCACATGCAAGGAGTATGGTTGTATCAGCATCTGAGAGTGAATGCACACTTGCAAGCATAGGCCAACACATGCTAAAGGGAGGAAATTTGAAATGCACGCAGACATTTATCCTCAATCTCATACAAATTAAATCCCAAAGAAGAAGCAAAGCTAACAATGACAATCAGCTCCATTTCTGTGTTTAGTTTACTTTTGTTTTAAACCTTTTTCCAAGGAACAGTACTTTTTTCAATTGTTCAAAAACATGGTTTGGCCAAATTAAATTTTATTTTGAAGTGGTAAGTTGCCATGTAAAACTGTTCAAGAACATAGTCTTTGACATACTTGAAGGTGCTTAACAATTATGAGAGTACAGCTCTCTAATTTTTAAAGAACACATGCAAGCATCCTTTTGTCTTCATTAAATAAATGCTATAATACAGCAAACTTCCAGGAGACATATAAGAATTACAAACAATATTTTCTTTTCATATCTAGTGTTTATCCTCTGCAAATAGGCAATTTAAGGGTTGTATTGAACCACAAAGATTGTGTTTCAGCCACTCACAAGTACTAATCTACAAATCAGTACCATGCCAGTATTTTTAAAATTCTCTGGGTATCACGTGCCTGGTCTCAGCTTTTAAGTATAGTTTTTGTATTGCAAATGCATCTGTAAAAGCCATTTGCTGAATGAAAACCCATTCTTAACTCTGTTTTGAAGAGGCTGGAATAAACGAAGAGAGAAAGACTAACAACTGCTATTTGGCTGCTCTGAACAAAACCAAAATGATAATTCAATAAGAAGACTGATTAAAAAGGAGAGGAATTAACAGCTCCTAGTTCCTGTACTTCAGGCCAATTCTGATATTGCTGAGATTATTAGGTCATGCAATCAAGGCTCTTGACGAGGATGCAGATTAAATATTTGTTCTTAGAGAAGGACTAACTTTGTTGTAAAAAGCCTGTGTAGCTCCAGAAATGGGCTGAATGGCAAATTGGTCTGGAAATTCCAATCTGAATATGTAAGTTCTTTAACAATATTTTAGGCAAGCTTACAAGAAATCAGCAAGGTTTCCAAAAATTCTGTTTTGTCTACACTTAGCATAATTGGCTGAAACAGATCAAAAAACTTCCATGGATTTCTTAAAAATAGCACTTTCAGACAAAAACACCCCAAACAATTAAATTTTTTAAATCCTCAACTCGTTGTAGTTAAGCCAAACTCTGTGTCTGCCATTTCACCAATCTCAGACAGGTTGGTGCATGCTTTGCAAGTTTGTCAAAATTTTATCCTGCAGCTACACAATTTAAAAAAAAAAAAAAAAAAAGGAAAACAAAGGGGGGAAAAAACGTATTTCCCATGTATTGTCTACAACTGTCTGGTTAGGTTCACCCAGAAGATACAACCATGGTGAAAGGCGTGTAGAAAACAGAACAATATTTCAATTATTCTAAGAGCAAATCACTCTTCTGTCTTTCACCAGAAGATAGCCTATTGACACTCACATCTTATTACAAATATGTCCCTAGGATTGTTACTTTATTAATGGAGCATAATGGCCATTAGTTAGTCTCAGTCAATGACTCAGGTCACCAAATGAGGTTCATGCTGCACTGAGTGATCAAAGGTGACAAAATCAAGAACAGATAATCACAAGACCAGAGGGTAAACTACATCTCTTAGTTTTCTTGGTCTGTTGGTGGTTTAAATCAGACTTTGCAAGTATTTTTTTGTTTTAAAGATTGTATTAGGGAGGACTGTAGACTTCTCCGACACACTATTATAATTTTTCCCTAAAGCACAGATAAGAGCTATCACTAAATAAAATTAGAAGTATTTTTTGCACATATTGATACCACAGTGATTACAGAATTTCTGAAAAAAAAAAAAAGCAAAAAAACTTTTGTACTGTTAATCAGCTTTATGACCCAGGATTTTCACCACAGAAACACACAAATTTCTGTGCTTATGTCCTGTGTTAAATTAACCAGACAGCTCTCAGTTACTTACTGCCATAGTTTAACCTCAGCCAACACCTAGGCTCCACACAGGCACTCACTCACTTCCTCCCAGTGGGATGGGGGAGAGAGTCAGAAAGGTAAAAGTATGAAAACTTGTGGATTGAGGTAGAATTTCATAGGTAAAGCAAAAGCCACACACACAGGCAAAGCAGAACAAGGAATTAGTTCACCACTTTCCATGGGCAGGTGGGTGTTCGGTTATCCCCAGGAAAAGCCGGGGTCCATCACACATAAAGGTGATTTTAGAAGACAGAAACCATCACTCCAAATGTGATGCTCTGCTCCCTGCTCCCCCCAAACCCCCTCCAAAAGCCTTGATGTTGTGTAAGTACTGGTCAGAAGTGATGAAAGCATCCCTATATCATCAACACAGCTTTCTGCACAAATCCAAAACATAAGATTAGGAATAAGGGAGGGTTGCAGGGGAAGGTGTTTTTATGATTAACTTCTCCTTATCATACTCTGATTTTGACTGGTAACAGATTCAATTAATTTTCCCCAAGTCAAATTTGTTTTACCCGTGGCGGCGCCTGGTGAGTGATCTCTCTCTGCCCTTATTTCATGACCCTTTTCTTATATTTTCTCTCCCCTGCCCAGCTGAGGAGGGGAGTGACAAAGCAACCTTGGTGGGCACCTGGCACTCAGCCCAGGCCAAATTGCCACAAATGGACAAATTTACATAATTTTAGAAGAAAATTTGGCACAAAATTAACCAAATATTGGCTTTTTCTCCCTTTGGAAAAGTAAAAAAAATTAAGCAGAGATGGGCATAATATTCACAGCCTATTGTAGATCTTATTTTTATTCTAGGAGACCAATACAATGACTTGAGTGATGAATTAGGAGGAGAATATGATTTCAGGAGCAGAAAGGTAGATTAACTAGGCAAGTGCACAGACTATTCGGATAGCAAATTGGAGAGATTCATCACAAGTCTTCCCAAGAGAGCAACTAGTGAGAGCTCTACTGCAGTAGGAGACATTACTCTGCTATCCTGCATGGTTTTAGTTGTTTATTTCCCCCATCAGTAACAGGTTCTTCTTTGCTCATTCATTAGCATCTTAACTTTAGACTAATATGACAGCACAGGATAATCTGAAACATGCTTTTGTTCAATATCCCAGAGTAAGTTTGTGTCAAGGAGCTGGCATTTTATTACAATGACCAATAAAATTATAGGAATAGAATTGCATGGGAATTGCTTATTTTTGTTCGTGTCAGTTAATAAAATTGAGCATAAACTAAGTCAAAACCCATGAGTATATTTAGGTCTTGTGTAATAGAACATGCTGTGCATTTTTTCCTTTTTCTCTGTGTTTATCCCCAGAAACCATGGATCAAAGCCTAAATATGGATTTTAGCTTAAGGCCCAAGAGCCAAGACTAGTATTTAGCCAGCCTTTATTTATATCTTCCAAGAGATGTTACCTGTTATTCCTTGAATGCTTAGCTTTCTGTGGTGATACTTAGAAACTAATTATTTGTGCCAAAAATTACCTTTAAAGTTTGACAGTTTGAAATGTGGTTACATGTGAATAGATGGCTAACCTGTTATAACAGGTGAGAAGAAAGCAGCTAAATTTTGGGCATTGTGGAGGGCTTAATTCTTCAATTAAGCAGCCTTTTGTAGACATGGTGAATTGATTGCTTGTTACTGCATTGCATATTGAATACAGCTTTGGATTCACTGCATTTCATTCATACAGTTATATGTTATTTGGATATCTTACTCCACAGACTCTCTTTCTCATTTTTTCTCTTTCAAACATAAGAGCATCACTTGTTAGAACATGCAAATGCATATTGCCTTGTGAAAGACTGATAGCACAGTTTTCTGTTCAAAGGAAACTTTGATTTGACGGTTAAAGATTAGACAACAGGTATTTAAAATATCAGTGATATTGACAATCTTCTAATTTTTGAAAGGATGCATGTGATGATGAGGAACACACAGCTATTGAAAGAACTTTGATAAGCCAAGCAGTATCTGATACATCTGCTTGAAAAAGGACATTAGTATGAATTGAATGCTCTCAACTCCTCTGTTTTTTTCAAAGACTATACTTGAGCTCAACTACATAGTACTGGGACACTAAGAAAAGAAGCAGTATGATTTTTAATCAGTAGTCTGAAACTCCTGAATGACTATTCTAAATGACTGAAGAAAGACAGTAATAGAAAAGCAAATTCATAGATGTTACACAGCAATGTGTATGTGAAAACTTTCCAAAGGGTTCTGTGGAATCTGGGACTGAGATTTTTTTTAATTTTTGCCTTTCTTTCATTTTAAATCCTCAAATTAAAAGATTCAAAATACCACTGAGCTAAGGTAGATAAAAGTCTGGAACACAAATAACTGATTGGCTAGGAGAGGTTTAATAATATCTTGTGAAAATACAGGAAATAGTTTTATGGTATCTAGTACGCTTCTTAGCTTGGTAAATTGGAAATCACTTACTCTCAGTTTAGATCAGGACAAGCAGTTAAAACTAAACTCTCAGAGAACATCTTACACCTCTAGCTGAGTGAAGGTGACATTATTCCTAGAAAGTACTATTTTCTATTAGATGTCACTTTATTCATAATACTCTATATAGAGGTAGCTCTTGACATAAGAGCACAGAATGTGTCTTTGAACTTTAGTGATACATTCCAGTGCCAGGAATAACTCCAGAGAAACTGTCAGAAGGCTGGATATTCAGTGTAGCTTAAGTCAGTGGAGTTCACAAAATCAGCAAACTGCACTGATTTATACCAACAAAGGAATGTCCCTTACCTAGAAACAACTTATAGTACTGACATATATTTCACTGTCCTTTAGGGCTCTGTGTGCAGATGCATGTGTATTTTTTTACTGTTATTTCTAACTATTTATAAAATGAGTCTTTGTCTATATTACAGATACTTTTGGTTTTTTCCACTGCTCTCTCCAGAAAATAAAACTGTTCTTAATGAATAATTTTATTGCTATATCAAACCTACAATTTCTTGTTTCATCAAATAATTCCACAGCTATATTGTACTTTACAATGTCTGACATCTTTATAGGAAAATCAAGACATCACTTAGTCATATGAAAGCTTTTCACAGATTACTTACTTGTTTATGAAAGACTGAATGATGATTCAACAGATTGTAATCTTCTTTGAGTCAGCTGTGAACAAATGACCCTGAAGGGTGCTAAGAGACACCATATGGTGGGAAGTGTTTGTCTTTCACATTGGAAACCAAGATTCAGCTGCACTTGGATGAAGGTGGGTTGTACAGTAGCCACCACCCATCATGGTCTTGTCAGGTTCTGCTATAGGTAGATTGTAATATGAAGCTGCACATTTCTTACTATCTGCCCCTTCCCCCCATGTGAACACAAATTCCATCCCTGTCACAATTTCACAAATTCTTAAAACAAATTCTTCCAGTACAGCCATTATATGGGTCAGAGCTATTAATCCTGATTTAAAAAAAAAAAAAAAATTCCATTTGAGGTAATCAAGAATTTCATTGTCCTTTCATCTGGATGAGACTTATTTTTGTATTTCAAAGCATGATGGCAGATGCTGCTAAGCAGATGGGAGGGGACTTCTCTAAGATGTAGTTAGATCCCAGAGTAGAATTTCATGAGCCATTCATTCAATAACGATGTCAATTGAAACAATCTTAACCTTTGCTCCTTCCCACTTATTCATATTGTCATGCTACCTGCTCAATTGTGGTGGTAGATATTCTGTGCTGGGAGACACAGCTAATTTAAAAATAAGACAATGTTTTTCTATTAAGGTTATTTTTCATCTATGTTATTTACTAACGCAGGTTCACTATGTGATACATGCGTATTTATAGCTCTGCACATGAAGGGATAATGTGGAAATAGGGCACAGATGTGAATTCCAAAGCTGTTTAAACAAATAGTGCTTAAATTAAAAAAGTGTTCATGGTACTAAATCTGTAGTGCAGAGACTTTCAGGCATTTTATTTTTTAAGATTCAGGCTGTCAGTCACTTAGCAAAATATAGTTAAAGGGGTAATGTTGTTACAGCTGTAATGCAGCTGTGATACATGATCTCCTTTCTGAAACTAGAAAGATGTCTTAAATAGTCAAAGAGCATGTTAGAATTTTCTAACAACATTGAGTGAGATAATAAAAAATATTCTCTGTGACCTTGTCTCAAACAATGTCAAACATTGATGGTGGAACAGATTTCAATAGGAATGCTGATGGTAGTAAAGATCTGCAGCTATGCTCATGATTAGAGAATTGGTACTTTTGTCACAAAAATTTCTTTCTGAAAACATAAACGTAGATTTTAGATGTCTGTCTTGCTATTCAGAACTGGCACAGACAAATTTCAAGTGCACAAAAATCTTTTCCTTGCAAGTACCTCACGTAATGAGGAAAATTTGAAGAAGAAAATAAAATCAACAAACTAGCCTATACTAAGGTTTAATTTTTCTATTTTTTCAGAGGACATGCCCTATGGCTACTTAGTGTTTCTCATACAGTCAAGTAATTTTCTCTCCTTGCAGTCTGTGACCTCCTGCTATAAATTACTTTATTTACAGGCAACCCTGGTTCCTTTCCCAGTTGAATATGGTCACAGACAAATATTTTCATAATAAATTTACATGTACACACAGCAGCAGAAAATCTCCACTCACACTTTATTTCAAGCAAGCCTTAGCCTGTTTTTTTACAGCTCATGCTTAAAAGAAGTTCCTTAAGTGGCAATCAAGCCACACAGTTTTCTCACTTGGCCTTGATAATCAGAACATTAATGACAAATAAAGAATGACACCATCCATCACTTACTGCTAATCATTCTTTTCAATATAACTAAGAAGAAATTTTATTTCTACCCTTTTTATTACGTGACATTGTCATACAATCCATGTAACTCCTTTGTGTTACAAAAAGTAGTAAGAAAACTGAAACTCAATAATTGCAGACTTAAAATTGTAGAAGCTCCACAAGGTATACTTTGTTTCCTCTCTCTTTCAGTCAACAAAAGTAAATGCATGGCAAATAGCTTGTTTTAGTGGCTAGCTGGATATGGATTCATTATAGATATTGTAAAGTTAACATAACTTAAACAGCCTCCCTGTTCTTGGCATAGTTGCAGAATATGGGAATGTACTAGCTAGACTTTTCAAATCCTTCACGGCACTGTGGACTTCTTTCCAAAAGAACTATCTCTAGGACACTCTACAAAGGCAAAGTAAATCCCTCAGTGGAGATGTAGTGTGGCTTGTCAAGTGGATCTGCTGTGGCTACCATTTTCTTTACTGAATCCCTGTTCTTATTTTTCAAAGCTGTGTGTTGACACTACAAGCATTTGCAAAATAAATCCAGACGTTAGAAGTATCAAGAATTGTTTTCTGTGGGGCCTGGTCTGTCTTCCTGTTCCCATTTCATTCAGGGCTGTCTTCAAGGCTAAAGTTTTACTTCTGGCCACACTACCTGGATCACATTGCCTACACAAAAATCATGAGTCCTGGCTCTGTGAATTTGGTCTGGCCAGCCTGGCTCTGAAGCTGGTGAGCTGCTAAGCTGTCAGAAACCTATTTCATATATTGCCTGAAACAAGAAGATGTGGCATATTTTGCTGACCCTGCTACATGTTTGTTTTCAAGTACCAACTACTGCAAAAGAATATAGGTTTTGAAGTTTCTCCCTTAAAAGGCACAACAAACAATTAACTTTTACCACACTCTATAAAGCAAGATACTCAAATTTTATGCAGCTGTCACAGAGAAGGTATATTGGTGAATGTGGCAGCTCTTGTCAGGATGGGGCAACTCAAAATTAGATTTCAATGAACTTTACTTTCATCTACAAGGTCTTATCTGAAGACTTTAAGTCTCATTCTAAAAATTGAGAGGTTCTCTCTTTTTATTTTTTTTTTCCCATAGGATCAACTCTGATTATTTTGCTTTATTGGAAGTGAACAATTATTTTTGGAAAGGGATAACTTGTTTTGGAAGAGAATCCTGCTGCTGTGACCTTATGTGGCAGGTAAGAAGCCTCCACCCTTCCCTGGTTACAGACAAAGTGTCAGAAAAATATTTACATCCATTTCTTTTCCTATAGCATTTGATAGGATGGAGTGCTTTTGCACAAATCTTATTTGGACAGTGATTCTCACAGCAGGCTAAAACCTCATAAAGGCACCAGCAGTAAAGGTAGTGACAAGCCCATACTATCATCACTTACACATTGTGCAGAAATTATAATGTCTCAGCTTGTGATAAGAGCAAATCTGTTTACTGACAGTCCTGAAGGAGGCCAGTGTTTGAAATGACACACAGGTGTCAAGGTCATGAGACAAGCCATCTCTGTCAAAGAAGTAATAGCTCTCACATAAGACATCTTTAGCCTCAGGTCTTATGACTCCTGGACTTTGATACAGTTTTATTAGTTCATGCTGAAATGGTATATATGGACTTTTGAGCAACTGGGCTGTTTTATACAGGAACCTGACAAGAAGCATCCATATTCACCACACTTTTTTTCCCTAGACTGCCACTTTGGATGATAAAACCTGTTGGTAAAGGTGAATATAAATGGAGCTATTACAGTGACATCTCTTAAACTCTAAAATAGGAGTCATGAGGTCATTAGTCACTTTGCACTTGCAGGGAAAATCAAATATCTGGTATTTTGCTTTTTTTCCTCATCTATACAAGGTTATCTTGGGTTAATTTAGGCTCTCGATACATCCGGTAACTGACAAAAGCAAAACTGTAGTTCTGAAAAAACTGCTTCATTTTCCCATGATCAGTGCAATAAGTACGTACTGCCCTGTGCTATTTCCAGCATTTCTTAAAAGGATAAGGTGTGACTCAAATTTTTTGCTTGTAGTTGCCAAACCAATAATGTAACTGAATAAATTTACTTCTTTTCTCTCTAATCCTCTCTCATTTTTCTTTATTTCCAGTCTTTGTAACTCATTGATACATCCCAAGTTTTGATTTTTTTCCAAATCTGCATGAAGGTTTGCAGGGTTAGGTTTTTCCTTTTTTGAATGACTGTTAATACTACAGTGCTATCAAGTTTTATGTTAATTAGACTCTACCATCTGCATCATATAAATACACACAAAAATTGTCAAAAAAATTGCAGAGTGCAGGAGTCAGGCCTTTGTCTTGATGATATACAGTCATATCCCCAGCAGCATATCCTCAACAAAGTTTCGTAATTAAATCATGCAAGCTGGTTCCTCATTAAGGATCATTGGCCTGATTACAATGACAAGTATAATTAACATTTTGGTAATACCTGATTTTTGGTACTAGTATTTCATCACTATCATAGAACTTGCCCACTGTAATGACCCCGACTTTCTGTGCTATTGCCATATCTTTTTTGAACATAAAAGGAGACCTTTCACTTGGATAAATCATCTCAGCCCTATTGGAATTTATTTTTAGATAGACATAGTCATTAATTAGTATATTAGAAAGTGAATAACTATGTTAATTTAGTTTAAAATGAGGGGTTGCATGTCCTTATACATTAACAAGTTGAAGATTTGCTGCAGAAAACCCTCAATATCTTAGCAGCTTACCCACAGAAGACTAGTTTTTAAGAAGGAAAGACAGAGAAGGCAGTTCTCCTAAGAGAGTCACATCAGGAGCTGATAACCAGGAGACTTCTATGTATTGCTAGGTTTACTTTTATAAAGACTTCTGCATTTTCACTCCTTGTGAAAGTTGGTGGAAAATGTCTTGACCGAATGAAATAAATAGTTTTTTCCTGATGGAAGTGTCATGGGAAAAGTTCAAGGTTCAACACTCAGTTCCTTATTTGTGTAAGCATTTGTGTGAAACACTGGGCATATCAGTTCTTCCGTGATTCCATGCTGCACACACGGGCTTCAAGTTGATTGTCTGCTTCTGTTCAAGGGTCTCCATGCTAGGGAGAGATTACAGCTATAACAAAGGTCTGTGGAGTCACCCTGTTACTATTTTGCATTTGTGTTAGCGTCACACTCTATTTACAGAGTCCCAGAGACTGATGGGTAACTCAAAGTTGAAGACATACAAGGATTTACAGTTCACACTGTTTTTATCTTGGTTTTATCTAAAATATGCGTATTCAACAAGAACAAGAGTCTCTGAGATTCAATACATTGAGTTTCTACCCATGTAGCCAGACTGATCAAAGTTTCAGAGAGGGTCTTTATTCTCTTCTTATATGTACAACCCATTAACTGAAAGAATTATCCATGTTTGTATCATTTAATGAAAATTAATGACTACTAAGAAAGCTCTAAGAGAGAATAAATGCATAAAAGTTTAACAAAATACTGCTTCCCACCTTCCTTCTTTCCTTTCATTTGTTGTTTTTAATGAATGCATCTCGTGATTACTGAAGAGCTATGATCAATATCACCTGGACAGTAGTAGATAGAGAAAATGAAACCAACCCAACATTCAGAGTGGCATTTCTTGACTTTGACCTCAAAAAGTACATGTTATTCCCCACATCACAGTGCATGTACTAGGTTTTGAAGGAACATGGCAAAATATTGTGAAAAAAAATAAAAGTAGGGAGGGAGCTCTCAGCAATTTCTTGGCTTTCTGTTTGGCTTCAGTAAGCTAGACTAAGCAAAAGTGTGGAAGCAAAAAATGTAGCATTTCTTATTGGGTCTTCTGATGGGTGATTTAGCTGGGGGAGCTGTTTGCAGTTTATCCTTTGTTACCAGATAAGGAAGGATGTGGAGTGAGCTCTGGGAATCCAGACAGCCTTGTGCCTTGGCATGGCTAGGGCAGCAAATCAGGGAGATGCTGGAAAAGAGAAAGACAGCTGAGATCCCCTGTGCATGTGCATCTAGGGAAAATTCCTGGAGTGTCTACAAGGCAATACAGGAGGAACAGGCATGGCAATCAGGAAATGATCATCTGAGTGGAGGCAAGAGGGAAGATGCCGGGAGACACAGTCAAGATTCACCAGGGAGGTGAAAGAAAGTCATTCTGTCTTGCAACAGGAATCTCTAGGTTCCCATCAAGCCTTAATACTTTCTGGGATGAGACCAAGGTCATAGGGAAAAGATGCAGAAGATAGAGGAAGGATGGATTTTAAGCTGTGACCCTGAAAAAAGAACAAAAGAATGAAAGAAAGAGAACAGTACTATGCTCACTTTAAAAACAAAGTCCAAATGTGTCAGCTTCCAAGCCCTCACTAACTCCAATACAAACTCTTTCTTCCAAGGCACTTCTTCCTGAGGACCTTTCTTATTGGCTAAGTTGGAAAAATACTGGTCCTTTCTCATTTCAGGACCCCAGCATGCTGGTATGGTGCAAAAATAGACAAACAAACCAAGATGATTGTCTTAATGCTCACTTCATGGGAAGCCCCAACATGAACATCTGAAAAAAATGCCCCATTGCTTCCAGATATTTTCATGCAGTGTATTAAATTCTTTCTCAGAAAAAGCCTTAAACTAAAGTAATAATTTTCTTTTTTCTTCATGAACAACTATATTTAAATGTCTGAGGGTTCCTCATTTCTTGGATCTTTTTTCAGGATACTCTAAAAGATTGTGTGGGCTTTCTCCAGGGAGCCTGTCCTGAAGATATGCAAACACAGCCAGTACTGTCATCCTGCCACTTTTCATATTGTTACTGTGTGTCTCAAAACATATGGTGTTTTTCTTAAAGCTTCAGCTACCAGAGTAATGACTGCTGTTTACTTAGGTTATCAGCCATGGAGATTTTAATACTGCGGCATTTCACAGACCTTACTCATGTAAGGCAGAAACCCATCAAATCCTGATTTTACAGGTGAAGAACCAAGGCCATGGAAAGATTAAGAAGTCTAAGGTCACAGAGAAAATCTGATGCATGTACCCAGGTCTTTCCAAGTCCTTTAGGCTATTGTCTGGACCACTGATTCATATTTTACTCAGTTTTCACGTAAGATTAGCAAGCAAACAGAAGACTAGAATACTTTGACCATGTAAAAATGACTGAAAAGGTTATATCTAAAATCTTAAGGTTCTAAAGAGAAATAAGAACAAATATTATTTCTTCTTTTAACACTTAAACAAATTTTGTTCCATTTAGGTCTTGAAGTTTGTAATTGTTATACCCTCTAGCATGAGAAAAAGAGGAGTTTTTAAAAGAACACACTTCACAGTATTGCTTAAGTCATATCCTTGTGATAGAAGACTTGTTGAACTTCATGACCAGATTATAATGATGCAACCAACCATGGCTATATGTGTTATTAAAAGCATAATAACCAGTCTGTAGCACGTTCAGTGCTCAGGAGGCCAGTAGAAAGAAATGACAGGTTTTGAAGTGACTGACAAGGACATGACAAAGACCATTTCTGTCCTGATTCAGGAGAAGCTGGCCTTTTAAAAGCATTTCTGCTTGAGGACACTGACCTACCAGTACAGTCAGTGCCCCTCATATGCTAAAAAAATGCTTAAACTCGGCAAAGAAAAGAATCGCCTGAGGACAGAAAGAAATGTTCCCTTTAAGAAAGGTGATAAAGTAGTTAACTCAGCAATAACCTTTTGACCCTTTTACTTCAGAAGAAAGGTGTCATATCCAGCCTAAATCTATAGTAACCTTTCCCACAAAAAAGATGTCAGTACCAGGAACTCCCCTTTGCAATTTTCTCTTATCTTGAGGTATACAGGGGGAGGAGATCTGCCCAAGTGTTTGCACAGATCTCAGGGGAGAATTGAAACAGTGATGCCGAATTAAATGTTCTGAAATGTGAGAAACTCAGTACAAGATTTCCCTTTGCTTCATTTTGCCTTTGCCTTTGCAGACCCAGTAGAAGGCCAGCAGAAGTATAATTTTTGCCCTTCCAAACCAAACTGAAGCAAGGTATGGAAGCGTCCTAATTCCAGACTAAGGAACTGAGATCATATGGAAACCCAGCTTTTTGCTGACACAGGGGTCCATATTTCTTCCTTAAGTTTTATAGCTGCTTATTATTCATTATTTTCTGTTTTTTTTTACTGAATCACATTATCTTTGGCAGCCTTGGTCCTAACTTATTTGACTCCTCAATGAAAAGGCGCATTTATTAAATCATATAAAATATATTTTGCCTAATCTTTTTCCTTCCCTGTTTTCAGAGCTATGTTGTGCTGCTGCCCATTCAGGGTTTAATAGCTAAAAGGAATGTATTCTAGATCTTGATTCCCCATCCAAGAGTCCTTTAACAGGCTATTTTAGCTGTCCTGGTCAGTAACCTTACCTAAGAAGAAATTTTTAGGCGTCTCTTCAATTCAAATCATTCTGACAAACAGCAACTACTGAGCAATTTAGACCTCCTAGAGCATACTCCAGGGTTTGCTTTTCACCTAGATGAAATTACAGCACTTTATATCTTTGTTTTCTACCCTTTTATTTTCTCCCTGCACGCAAATAAAAAAAAATCTGGCTACCTACAAGTAATGGCCAAAATACTAAAGAAAGCAGGATATTAATTACAGTGGCAATGGAAAAAACCAGGAATATAGTGTTGGAATTCTTTGAGCTGGGATAGAAGTTACTTGCTACTTTAACATACGTGCATATCAAACTGTGAATTTCATTTTCAATTCTGGTAAAAGTGAGTTCGTAAAAGGGAAGGGCAGCGTGATTTGCATTGTGGAAAAGCAAAACACTGGAAACTTACAAGCTTCTAGAGAGCAAAACTAACTCTAATGCTTCTGACAAGATAATTTCCTTCCTGATTATGCTTGAGAGATAATAAATGTTAGAGAAAAATTCTAGAAGTGCTGAATTGAAGAAGTACACTTTCTAGCTGCTCTGACAGCCTGCTCTCTGATCTTAGAAAATGTAAGCACATTGAGCATGGCAGTGTCATGATCTGTGTCTTGAGTGCTTTGTATTGCTTGAGAAAATACACGTATGCAAAATAGATTTATACATAGTAACTGTGGAATATAAACCAGAGTCTGCAAGGCCTGGCTTTAAAAGGGTGTTTAATTTTGACTGAAAGGGGGTTACACATAAAATGAAACAAAATGGGAGATCACAGTCAATTATGTGAAGTCTTCTAAAGTCTGTATTCCTTTTCTACTAGGGGAGTAAAAATATGAGAAAATCTCTAACACTCGTAGCAAACACTTCCAGCATAACTGTAGCCTTACCTACCGTGACATTAGAGGAAGCAAAATGCTGTGGCTCTCCCATAGCAAGTGACAAAACTACTGAACACAGTGAACAGTTCAAAGCTTCTCACAAATACTAGTGCCACTGTGCATTTCCAGCAGATTCAAACTTCACAGAAATACTGTGTCTCTTACAAATGTATATCATAGTTACCTTTGATAAGCATAGATTGTAATCATTGGAGGGGGTTTCCCATTTAGACACATAAGTATATAAGTACAAATACTTATATAAACTAGACGTTAAAAAGTATTCCTCATGCAATGTAAGTACTTGCACTGATCACAAAATCCAAGGCCATATCATGATTTGACTTTTAATGTTCATTTGTAGTGCTGCCTCTGGAATTTTTATTTCTTCATTCTCCTTATGTACAAAATTAAGGTTAGTCAAAGCCTTCAAGGCCTGGACTGTTTTCCTGTGATAGGGTGAAAGGCTCACACACATTTCAGTTTCACCCCACTACAGGCTGTAGAGCAATCAGAGGCTGACCAGGTTCTGGAGTGTGGAGGCACTCCCAACTTAATGGATTAGTACTTCCAAGAGCAGAAGTTTTATGTCTTGTATGCATAACTAATTCTTATACAAAATAGTTTTACCAGATTTTGTTCATCCTTTCCAAACCGTTATTTCTGACTATGGTTCTCACACAGCTGCATTTCAGCTGCAAATAAACTGTTTCACTGGGAGAAAAATCAGCTGTTTTTTAATGCAAATGTTCCTGTAACTCCTGTTAGTAGTATTCTGTGATAAAGCTAGGAAAGGGTTAAATTCTCAAGGTATTTAATATGTCCCTTTTCACTTCTTTTTGTCAAAACAACAATTCTTAAGAATAAGAGAATTTAGTATTCAAATTTATTTTTTCCCCATTCTTTGACTTTATGTAAATTTGCATAATGCTATTCATTATAATTTTCATTTTGACTTTATAACTTATATGGCCAGGTTCATCAGCTGTTATGTCACTGTGAGAGTAGATCAATCATTTAAGCCAATTTTTCCTTTCATAGTAATTGTTGACAAAGATTAGTTGCTTTTATTGCAATAATATTGGCAAGTTCTGCCAGAAGTCAAATCTCTCATATCCCTCTCAGATCCATCTTCAGTACAGCTTGTGGGCTGAGGTAATTAATTCTGTGTGCATTTTTACCCTAAAAATTTAAAAATGGAGAAACATTTTTCATATGCTTCTTGCATAGAAAAACAACTGCAATCAGCTAAAATATGTCAAAATGCTACTGCCAAGATGTTCCTCTCTCTCCTGTTAAAACCTGTGGAACAATCATGGAATACATTATGCCTCAGAAAAAAAAAATTACTGTAATGTACAATAACATCCCAGGAGGAATGAGTTTTCTATTCCCTCTGTTGGTGATTTGGGAAAACCCTGTTTGAAACAGCTTTATGTCTACAAAACATTTATTTATCATTCCTTTTATGATAAAAAAATACCTCTCATAAATAATTCTGCTTGTATTTTCTTGGTAGCAGAAGATTTATTTCTAAGCACCTGAATTTCTGTTAAAAGTTCATACATGTTCTCTTTCCCTGGTGGCTTCACTGGAGAGGCACTGAGAAAGTTTAGGACCAGGTGCCTGCAAAGGAGGTCTGTCATGAGGTACAGCACCAGAGAGAAATCTTCACTGACAGGAACAAACTTATCCAACTTCTTAATGATCTGAATCCTCAAGCTGGATTTATTTAGTGGATCTTTCAGACAGAAATGTGAAGCATTTTCCTGAGACTGTCTACATTTTTGCAAAACACATTTGATGATGGAACCTCATTGGCCTATGTCATTAAAAGCTTGGCATGTGGGAGAAATGATTGTTGCCTAGGGGAAGTTACCCGAGGAAGATCCCCTCTGCTTGCAAGTTGGTGAGGGTTTTCAGTAAATTAAGAGAGAGAAGACTGAGTGGAAGATCTTGAACTCTGCAGAGCTTTCAGACTTTTTAGAGATCTCAGTTCCAATCTACGGAATTCCGCTGATGCCTTCAGCAAAGTTCCCAGGACACTTCAAGCTGATCCTAATTCTTTGTCAGCACTACTCACAGCTTACACAGTTGATGTCAGGTTGAATAAACTGTAGGCAAAGGGTTGAAAGTCACTTGAAACTTTCCTTCCTATGAGAAATATCTACTTTGCATTCAGAATTAGAACTCTTTTTTCTTTTCCATTTTTTTTCTCCTGTCCTTTTTTTTTTTTTTTGGCCTTTTGGGATTGAAAAGAAATTCTGACCTTTGAACAACTCCTGAGCAACTTTCTTGTGGANAAATTTTCTCCTTTCCTTTTTTTTTTTTTTTTTTGGCCTTTTGGGATTGAAAAGAAATTCTGACCTTTGAACAACTCTTGAGCAGCTTTCTTGTGGAAAATTTGTGGTTTTGTTTTGCTAAAGATATAAAAAGGAACAAGAAAACAATAGCAGATTTAGAAAACATGGTGTTACAGAGAAATCTGGAGCCTGACTAGGCGAACTCAGTAAGTTCATTAAAACAGTGGATGATATCCACACTACTTTAATCTATTGGAAACCATTACAATGGTGTGTTTACGAATTAGACACTGGGATGGATATTACAACAAAGTAGGAAGTTTAACTTGTAGTTTAACTTTTCACTGTGTTTAGAGGATTCACAGCCTATCAAGCCTGATGGTTGACTCCTTGTCTCCAACAGAGAAGCAGGTGGTATTTTTCAAAAGTTGGCATAATTCCAAAATATGCCTATAGTGAGAACTGCTGAACTCTGGCAGAAGAGAGTGTGAAACTTGATTAGTTATGGACAACTCTTCCCAATATTTATTCCTACAACTGAGTTCTGTGATGACTTTGTTGTTATTCATAAAGCTGAGTGAAAGTGGGATCTCTTCCATATGGTAAACTTTTATATCTAAAACTGATACATGAAAGTAGTTTTCAATTTTTTCATAAAAAAAGAGATACTAAGAATTTTCAGAATGAGATATCAGAATTTTGCATGGCACATTAACTCTTACAAATCCTTTATATTAAAACAGTCAAAAATAGAGAAAATCAAATTTAAATATAGAAGCACATTTCCCTAAAATTATTCCAATGACATGGATAAAAATCCATTATATATGTTATTTCAGCCATATCTCTTGGGAAATTTGCATTTAAGCATTTGTGAAAGATCAGACTGACTGTGATGTCACACTTTGTAAATAATTCCAGTATTAAATGCTGCAACCTTGACCAACAACACCGTGTGAATACAGAACACTATACACATTTTATTTCAGATATTTTTTGTTCTAATTTAATAGCAGTTGTGGTGGTTTTCTAAAGATGAAACTGTGATTAATTTAATGTGGCAAGAAGTCAATGACCTTTTAGTGAAAAGGATGTCACCTGTTCTAAGCCTTTGTGTTTTCATTGAAGGAGTTATTTATTTTTGTCTTTACGTCATTAATGGTGATGAGCTAACATGACAAACACAGTACACACTGTATTTCACTACAATCTTATATTAACTTCTGCTTTAGCAAGAAGGCATTTTTAAACCTCTGGGTTAGAGTCAAAACCACGATGCCTTTCTAGGATTTTAAATAGTAAATGTATAGTAATAGTAAAATGTATATCACAAAATTCTGTTGGAGTAGTGGTAGAAAACCTTAAATGTCTGAGGGTAAAAATATCTAAGTCTTGGGCTGTCATAAAAATAAGTGGCCTCCTGTTACAGAAAAGGAAGAAAAACAAAAAGCAGACATTGATTTCTATGAACCTACCAAGGGAATACTTCTGAACTAATTTAATTTTTATTCTGCTATTAAGCTGGATCACTACAGTATGTCTGTTTCTCTCCTCTGATTATAAAGCAGTTCTAAAAAAAACTAGTTCAGATCTAAGCGCCTAATCTTTAAATTTTTAGTGAGAACAGTTGTGTCTTACATATCAGTGTATACTAAAAATATTTCTCTTCCAATAACATGGTTTTTAAAGTATCAAAGTTCTTAACTTTGATTTTTTTTTTCTATAAACAGGAAAATACAGGGACTTCTTACTTTCAGTTACTCTTGAGATATCCATACAGGTTGTTGTTTTTTTTTTTAATTTAGAGAACATTTGGATAAAATATGGTTTTTTCTCCCTCCCATACAGTTTTTCAAAGTAGCTCATTAAAAACAAATTAGGCTTCAATAAAATACAGTTTAATACAACATCCAACTTTGTTAACAAAAGAGACCATTTTGTTTCATATTAGACAATGCATATTAAACAAAAAAAAAGTAATTTCTGAACAAATAAGAATGATTTAAATAGAATAAAGGCAATTTTACATGCATAACAGAATCCAGATTTTCAGTCTTAGGTAGAGTTATGTATGGCGTCATAGCTATTTGTTTTTCTGAATTTATCAATTTAAAAAATATGGGGACTGTAAGGCAAGGTTATGGACATTTATGATAAAGATATGTGTTGAAATATAATGTATATGGAGTTATTTTTTAATCTTCTGCTTAGCTGGTTAACTGAAAGCTAATTCCATTTTTTTTTTGAAAGATAAATTTTAGAAAAGTAAATAACTTTAAAGTTGTATTTATTTTGACTTGGAAAGGAGAAAAAAAACCAACTTAGTTAAAACAGGAGATGAAAATAAGCTTCACGAATTCTTCACCAACTTGTCAATTGCTCGTGAGCCACATTTTTCACAGTTATTATTGCCCAGCTATTTACAGGACAGAAGCTGAACCTTTCCAAAAGCGTGAGTTTCTAAAAGTGGGTCACTGAAATGAGAGAATAAAAGCCTAGGAAAACACCTTGGTAGTATGAATTACTTTTCACTTCCACAAATCTCCTTAGGAAACAGCAAAACAGAGTTGCACAGACAGAAATATAAACAAATTGTTACCTGTGCTTTGCAGAACATTTAATTTTTTCATGTATTATTAATTATAATGTTTTGCAGTTCTATATTATTTTCATTCTAAGTATTTAAAAGCTCTTTTGCAATTAAGAATGAATTACTGAATGCAAGAAAATATTTATATTCTCTAAAAATTCCAGATCAGTAACATTATTCCAGGATAATTTCTACCAGTATTTTCTGAAGGCAGCAGTAGGTCAAGAACCACAAACAAACAGTAAATTAAGAATTTTATAGTTTTTACTGGTTTTTATTTTAATCTTCCAGGTTGACCTAATTGTGAACTTCTGTTTTAAAGAATGATATTAAAAATTTCCTTTCACACTGTGGGGGAGGGGAACTAGAGTTGCTAGAAAAACCTTTTGTAACAGCAGACTTTGAGAAGAATATCTTGTGCGAATGAAAATGTAATGGCAAAACTGGCTGTAACAGGTCATGGGGGAAAAGAAAACCAAACCAAAGCAAACCAATAAAAAAAAAAAGGTAAATAATTTCTCTGACTCCTGAGTCAATACAGCTTAGCCACCAGACATTAAATGCTATCAGCTCCCTCATGGCAGAGAACATAACAAAAGGGTTAGTCTTATTCAAGCAGCTGGAAAGAGCAGTCACTCACTAATAAAATGCAGAAAGCTGAGTTTTCTGTTAGTGATGGCTAAAGACTAGAGGGAACACTATTGAATCTTGGTGTCTAATGTTCCCACTTGTGTGCATTCATACACACAGAAATATATATATATATAAAAAAATATATATAAAAGTATATGTAAATATTTATGTAAATTCAGTTAAAGAAGTTAATTAACACATGCTGGAATATTTCACTAGTTCCTGTGCTGCACAATGCCATAGCACATTGTTCTGTAGCAAACTCTACATTTAATCATTTGGTAAATTTCCATACATGAGCAACTCATGAGCTCAGCCAGCTGTGTAAAACAGGTAGGGATTTCCTTACCATGGGATGGTATAAAGTATGCTTCTGTAGGAATTATCAGGTTTTTAGAATTATCTTTACAAATAGTATTTACTTCTATTTGTTATCATGAATTACCTTTGCTAATTGTAGTGATAAATAGACATACAGATAATTCATTCTTAAATCCAAAGAGATCACTGGAAAAGCCTCTGTAGAACAGCACATGGAATTTTATACTTTCCTTGTGTGTTTCAGGGCTGTCAAAAATTCTGGCTTTGTACATTTGAATTCTGATGATAATTTATTGTGCAATGATACTTTAAGCAATATTCTGGAATTTGCAGGAAGTCACATGTCTTTTTTCTTCAGTAAAAAAGCTCTGTGTTATGTAAATTCCCATTTGCATTTTCAACTTCAGTTGGTTCTGGATTTTTGTTATTGGGTTGTTTGTGATGTTGTTGTTGTCATTTTTGTTGTCATTTTTATTTTAATTTCTACCACCAGTTCATATTTTGTAAAAGACCCATGTAGTAGTCTTGCAAAAATAATTATTCACTTAGGTTTAGGGAATATTATGTTTTTCTTCCACATAAGTCTGTGTGCATGCATGTTTGTGTAAATGCACGTATGAACATTCCAAGACTGTCCAACTCCAAACACAATTTAGACATCTCATGGCTTATTTAGTGATCCTAAATATCTTTCCTACTTAGTCTATTTATTATCAAGTGATCTGGTAATGGCTTTCTGATAAGTTTCTCTGACATGTTTCGTTATGAATTTTGTTGAGGAATCTTTTGAGATGTTCTGACATTTCTAATGTTGCCATTGGTATCTGAAATTGAATGTGGAAAAATCCCAGGGGTTTGAGACGTGTCTTGTCTTTGCCATTCAGCTCAGGTATGGTTGTGATATAATCAGCTGAATGCCAAGATTTCTTTTTTGTACGTTGTTTCCTCTGGAAAGATGTAGCAAACTGACCAAGATAAATTGAACATGAACATCCTAATCTACAGGCTGGGCTGATGCCAATGCCCGGGCAAAAACAACAATGGCAAATGAAGAACTAGAAATACATTGATGACCGGAAGAAAGAAGGCTGAGCAGCTCTGATTAGAACCTTTCAGTTCTAATTCACAACCTTAAACAGGACATGGAGGGAAGTACTTGGACCAAATACAAGGAGGAGAATAAAAGTGGGAAAAAGTAATCACTGCTTAATTACTCATTTGAGTGCTAAGTGAAGTAGTGCATCTTCTCCTTCTACCTTACAGTCTACCAATAACAAAGTAGAGGTTATAATCGACATAATAATTTCTGTAAAATGGAGGTAAGAAGGATGATCTTCACTTCTTTGATGTTATTAAGGTAGGGTTTATTATCACTCAACACGACAAAATTGAGGCTGGAAGGTCCTATGGTTTAACCCTCTGCTCAGGGCAGGTCTAACTTAGAAGTTAAATCAGGTTGTTCACAACCTCATCCAAGTCAAGGTCTGAATGTCCACAAAGTTGAAGACCCAAATTATGCATATTTGTTTTTAATCATTCTCCTTAATGAAACACCTTAATTCAACTCATTGAAAAGTCTGTATTAAAAGACTTAAACTGGAAAAGATTAGATTAAGTCAAGCAGACCAAATGAGAAGCTGTTGTATTTAGGTTTTTCTGCAAAACGCTAGTTCTGTCACTCTCAGTATCAGGAAACATCTTTCAGTTACTGACCAGATGTTGTCCTACAGCTCCCACTTTCACTCTACCTCCTAAGCTCATTCAACCCATAAGATGAGTACACAAAGAGAGAAAAATAATTTCACATAAGTACATTATGTCTGATATTTTCTCACTATCAAGGGAAATGTAATAACTTCTGCTGTCCAAGCTAATTTATTTCATTAAAATAATTATACTTAATAAGCAATAGTCAAATATGGAAGCCTTCATTTGCTGCTCATTCTACAAAATAAAAAAGTGAGGCCTTTTCAATGAATTTATAAGGGACTTGTTTCTTTCATTTTTATTTCTACTACTCATATTCCAGATATATATACACACATAAAAATATGTATATATTGGGTAAGTATGTGCAAGAAAGACTACAAACATCAGAATTATCTTACAAAAATAAAGGAAAATACTCTATATATATATATATATAATATATTAGCAGAAGCAAACATCAGGAGAATCAATGAACATATTGTGTTTGACCACTCTGATATAAACACTGCTTTACTTGTGCCATGAAGAAAAGGTCCACTCTTATTTGACAGAATAACTATCAATTAATCAACGTTCAGAAGATCCTAAATACAACTAGGAACAGTAGTTGTCTTGTCTTTGCATCTCCATTTTGACTCACAAACCTACTGGAGCTATTTAAAGCCAGAGCATTCATTTCGAGAATAATAGCCCTGATTTTGTCACCAATAAAACATTTTTAGAGACTCTTTTTTTTTTTTTCTGGTAACCTCTTGTCATTGCTGACCAATAAGTTTGCTGCATTTTTACTTCTCTTAGTCTGTGGACCTCTTATGAGCTTGTTCCTTACTTTTGAGTGTATTTTTTTCCAGCTGCCCCATTACTGAGTCTCTGCATTAATTTTTCTTCAGTGCTAAGGACTGCCTTTATTATTACTAGCTTTGTGACCCTATATCAAAGTGACAACAACTGAAAACAATTATTACTTCTGTCTTGAAAATAAGAAATAAATTTCAAACCCTCTCCTACCCAGCTGGCAATTACAGTAACAACAACCTCTAACTGTCTTTAATTTCCGTAATCTGTTGTATGTTTAATAGTTACAGAATAAAATCAAACAAACGAAACCTAGCAACCATGTGTTCAGAAAATAACATTGGTTTTGAGAACACAAGCAATGTAAATAGGTGATAGATCCATTTGGGTGTCAAACATGTCCATTAAATGCATTAAGACTCATAAAACCCGCTGTCAAAATCTAATTGAAAGATTGTCATTCTTGCAAGTACCAGGAAGATAGATAGTGTACGGCTTGTACTAGTACTAATTAATCTATGCTGTGCTCCAAATTGTTATTTTCACAATAGTTTGAGTTATTAGAAAGTCTCCTCACTTATAAGCAAAGCACTGAAATTAAATCATCTGACTTTGTTCCTTTTCTGCTCACAAATTATACTTAATGGGACATCTTGCCTTTTTTATTTCTTCTCACTGACCACATGCCATCGTTGCCCATTGGGTTTTGCACACATTTTTCTTTCTCAGTAGTGCCCTTTACTTCTGCTCAACAGGACCACTTGAATTATTTGTGGCTCACTCTTCAGCCTGTGGAATATACATATAGATGCTAAAAGTCTCCAAGGGAATACATGTTCATTTTGCAGAGAAGAAAGCTCTAGAGGAACTGCTGGGGCTTGTCTCATGGGCAGCATGATCAGGAAAGCTTCAAATGGAGCGGAGTGTCAATTTGCTAGATGGGTTAGCCAGTACCGACACTGCTCCTCCCTCCAGTATGTTAACTACAGGCTGTTCTCTATGTCCCATGGTGCAAGGGATGTCATGCTTCTGGGCTAAGCCTACATCCGCCCTGCATCATGATCATATGGATATGGGGACACCAAATACGTGGAATCTTAAAATATGGCCTGCTCGTTTTTGCACAAGTACAGCATGTTGCTTTCCTTTGGATCCTCAAATCATAAGAGCTGTATTTCCATAGGACTGTTAGACGTCAAAGTATTTGGGGGTCTTCTGGCTGAGGAAGAAAAAATGCTGTACCATACCTTTAGTGAATACTTCTTTTAGAGTTATCTAGCTTTGTAAGCAATGAAGTACTTCTGCATACCTGATTGCTTTAAGGAATATCATTCACTCTGTGCACCCACACTATTAAATATATGCAAGCTGTGAGAGTTCATTCTGATATATCCAGGTCCCACAGATATGACATGTCTGTGTTGCATCATCTTTACCACTCACCAGAGTCATTAATCGAATTACGGCATTCCGTAGTGCTGTTTATGCAAAAGAAAGTTACCTACTCTAGTTTTGGTACCAGGTGATAGATAATCTGTAAGTATTAGGTACATCATTTGACACGTGGCTGTATTGCTACACTTGGAGTACTACTCTTTAATGGGCTGAGCAATAAAGTAATTCAGATCAATTATTAAAATGTTAACACCAAAACTGCTACACAACAAATATGTCAGATGATTCAGTTCTTAGTATTACCATCAGCATTTCTGCTCACCACTTGTCCCACAAGTTGTCATTTCTGATGGCACAGGCAGCTCTTTGCTTAAAGGTATGTTGAACAACATATCATAACCCTCTGAATGTCTGCAGTCCCAAAAAACAGGCTTCCTTTAAGAGAATATTTTCAGTTCTAAACACCTCAAATTTCCTTTGATATCTATGTTTGTGACTATTGCTTGTTTCACTGCATGATTTTGCATTTCAAGAACAAACCAGTTTTCTAATTTCTTTGTTATCTAAACGTGGAGGTGCTGAATGCATCAAAATCATTTGATATTGCCAGTATATATTAATGTCAAAACTATTTACATTTTCTAATCATGGAAACATGTTCATATTTAACAAGCAGTTACCTGTTAGAGGCTAAACAACTTTCTTATTGAACTCACAAATGCAAGCTCCGATGACTATTTAAAGAAATGATAATGATTTCATGATAACTATTTAAATTGAAAAGATTCTTCAAGAATCAAGACTAAAGTTGCTTGGATTTATGTAAAGCTGAATTTCATCTCTGTTAAACATTGGTGAAGCTGAAAGCAGAGTGAACATATTTTACAGCTATTCAGTGAAAATTCTAGTGCAAGAAAATGAAACAAGTGTGTTCAGAGATATTGTGTCACAGGTTTAGACTACACATTTGCAACTAAGGATCTGACTTATGAAGCTATTGACCCAATGAAAGAATGCCAACAATTTAATTTAAGGTGTAGCCAAGCATGAAAGAGATATATTTTCATCTCAAAATTGCAGAAAAAGGGCAGTATAAAAACACACTTAACAGCGCCATCGGTTCTCTCTCTTTCCTATCCAAATGGCAGTCACCATTATTCATGGCGTTCGGTTCTGCAAATACACATCAAACAGGACAGTGCTTTGAAGAACTCCATTCAAGTTTCTGCATTTAATTGGGTTTTTTTGTTTGTGTAGAAATAACTCATGTTTTCCTCCCCTAGACATCTCAAGTTTTCCCATGAACTGATAAACAACAGATCATCACTAACTCTTAATGAAGTGTCCCTACACATGGGAAGGGGGTTGGAAGTAGGTGATCTTTAAGAACCCTTCCAACTCTATGAAGTCAGGAGGCACTTCCATTTTGGAAAAAAAACCCCATAGTTTGACTGTCAGCAGTATACTTCTAACAATATGGATTAAAACTTTTTTAAAACTCAGTATTAGTCATCATACATAACTTGTTTTCTTTTTAGTAGTTTTTGAGTGTTTTAATTGATATGGTAGTTAAAAATAAAAATAGGTTGAAGAGCACAAGAGGGAAAATCTTCATTTAGATAAAAAAATTATGGGTGAATAAAACCCAAGAAAGTGAGTAAATTGGCATTTTTTGCTATGAAAAGAAATCACAAAGTTGTTAAGGGACCTGGCTGTGAACCCTTGTTGTTCAAGAAATTTATCAATAAGCTGCAAAAGGACACAAAGTGTAGTGACAAAGGCTGCAGCCTGGCTGAAAGGAATTGCAGAAGGACTTCATGAGACTGGAACAAAATGTGTGGTAAAATTCAATGTAAACAAATATGAAGAAATACACATAGAAAAAGCCATTTTGGACTTCCTTCACATAAGGAATAAAAATTAAATAAAATGATGGCTTCTTGCATTCACCATCACCTTGCAGGAGTGAGGTTTTCTCTGATAACCCTGTTAACAGTGTGGATTATGATTGATTGGATAGCAAGTGCCATGAAAACGTCTGTTCACTGCTTGGTAGTTGTCAGAAAAGTGAAGGGAATGCTGGAAAAAAAATAATAAAGAGCAAACCAGAAAGCATTAATATGTCACTGGTATAAATCCGTGGTTAGCTTGCATCTTGAAATGTTGCACTGCATACTGTGATATTTCAAAAGGAGTATTGAGAACTGGAAAGCTTCACAAAAGCACAGCCAGGAAGATCAGAGGTATGCTGCGGCTTCTTTGTGAAGAATGATTATGCTGGGACACTGCATGTTGGACCAGTGACATCTGAGATGAGTTATGACAATGATCTATAGGATTATATCTGGCCTGGCGAGATTGGAGAGAGTTCAGTGATTCCAAACCTTGAGAGCACCACATGAAGGAGAAACCACTATGAAAACAAACATAATTAGGTTCTTCATGCAAAGAGCATTTGAGATGTAGAGCTGTTGGCCCAAATATATTATAGATGTCTAACAGGACTGAAGAGTAAATGGGCAGAAAAGAACTATTTCTGATTACAAAGTCTGTCAGCAGAAAACAGCTGAAGGCAGGGAGGGTGTTCATTTGCCATTTGTTATGTTTGCATCTGATTTTACCCTTGTTTGAAATAAGATGCCTAGTTAGATGGCTTTAGGTCACATCCGATACAGAATACTGTTTTAAGGCATGGCAAAAAGTGTGAGTCATGTCTCTGAATTAGCTGTAAGGGATTCACAGACAAGTGTCTGATTTGTGCTTTCCTTTTTCTCTCTGAATAATGAAGCTCAAGTGAGTAATTTTTAAGATATGTTTTTTAAGCCTCAGCAACTCAAAATATTCCTTTTATTTTACAAAAAAACAGTCAATTATTATTATTATTTAATTTAAATATGTGATCAATTATTATTATTATTTATTATATTATTATCTCTTTAGAAAGGGTGTTGGTTTATGTGTGCTATAGAAGACTGCTTTGTCAGATTTGGCACCTGCCCACCTGGCCCTTTTCTGCAAGGCAAGAGACATTCTGCAGCTCCCCAAGCTCCCTAAATATGTCCTTGGTGAGATGTTTCTGCTTTGTTTGGCTTTGATCCTTCCAAGAGAAGCATACTTTCTCTTTTCAATCACATATGTTTTCTTCCTAGTACTTTACTTTCCATGGAAAAAGAGAAATGAGAAATGTGGCTAGACTTAAAGCTTGTTATTTGAGACACCATCTAGAGACAAAAGTTCACAGTTTCACATACAGTTTTAACTAATCTTAATTTATTACCGATCTGACTGCTTAGCACCTCTCACAATCTCAATACGTGTCACCAATTAAGGATACAGTGTTCACAAGAAACCTTTTTTTTTTTTCCCCCCAAGATTTCTCTCACTGCTGGATATGTTTGATGGCTCTCTTTCTACAGGTTAATTTTTCTCGGAGTTAGATTTTGGGGTTAAAATTGTATAAGTTTCTTAAATTTCTGTGTAAATCTAGCTGTCTCAGGTATTTAACAGTGATGCCCTCTCTGCCAGGGAAGTGAATTACAGAAATGGTGTTGGGAATTAGCCCTGAGGCTTGGGCAGCTCGTGGAGGGATGCAAATTGCTGCCAAACTCTTCCTTGCCAAAGAAGTGCTGAGGTACTCAGGTTTTAGATATGTATTGCTTACACATGCACTCTTTCAGCTTCTGATCCTGATGTGTTGCTTGCTACCTCTGTGCAGATATCACAGGGTAGTAATGGGTTGTTAGTATCAACACTGTGTGATCAATCTGGACACATATATGCAAAGAGACATATCCTGAAACCATTATTAGAAGTCAGTGTAACAATATATCCTGCAAAGTCAGTGAATCCTTCATAATTCAAAACCCTGGTGGGGTCTCCTGCCCTAAGGACTGACTGCAGGCTACATGCCTCTCTAGTCTCTGCTCTTTTTTGGCCCTGGCTTGGCCTAAAGGCCACCCACCACATCTGACACATTTGCAGCTCTCAGAGACAGAGCAGCCTCCTCTTTCCACAGGTTTTGAATGTGAAAGAGACAGGAGCCACACGAGGCATTCTTTGTTTCTGCTGCTCTGTCACAGCCTTTTTAAAAAAGAAATAAACACAGTGTGCTTATGATGAAACTTAACTATTGAGACAGGTATAGTATCTGTCACACTCAAAATGAGCCATAAATCAGAAAAGTCAGGAAGGAAAATTTGATACAGATTTTGGAAGTGATAGTAGAAGGACATGTTACTTTCAAGGGCTGACAAAGACCTTACTCTATTTTAATAGCAGCTGTTGACATTTTAATCTGTGTTTTTATGTGGTCAAAATGTGTATACGGGTAAAACAAGAGGAACTAGAACTTCAGATCATAGGCTAGCATAGTTACATCTATGGTTAAAAAAAAAGTAAAAAATAAAAAAAAAAGAAAGAACATGACTGTAACACTAATAGACAAAATAAACAATTTGTAATGACATGATTCCATGAAACTCATTGCCCTAGTGAGAAACTTCATGCTTCAACAATATTTCTGTATGAATTTTGCCTACTTAGTGTTGAGCTCTTCGGCAGATTATTATAAATGTTTTCCTAGTTTATTAATCTGTGTTACAGATACTATTAATAGGCATTTCAAAACTGGAAAAGGAAAAATTATATACGCTGTCTTTTGACAGAAAAAATCTTAAAGCTTTATTGGAGGTATTATAACCTATAGATTTACAAATTACTAGGGTTTTCTTTAACTAGAAGATCTTAGCCATTCACTGCCTGTCTTACTGACAGACAAGAGAGACATTACCTGTCATAGATGTGTACATTAATTTATGGTACATTAAGTATAGTTTCCTTATAGAATAAGCAGAGGATAAAAGTAGTGGGCATACACAGTGATCTACTTTTCTAGATGAAATAAGTGAGCTACTTTTCTTCACAAGACATCAAAAAACCCAGTAGTATTGTATATTTCAGTACATCAAAGTACTAATATTTTCCCTGTCTCTACTATACTCCAAAAAGTTCTTTCTGCATAGCTTTTTATTTTGTATTTCTGACAAGTAATTAACTACATGAAGAATTTAATAAAAAGAAATTGCTTTTATGTCTTGTTCTTGGGCTGCAGAAACATCTTAACTATAACAGCCCCATAAGCCTGCAACACTGACCAATAATCACTGCTATTTCACTGTGATCCATTTCCTTTAGCATTTCAGCCTGAATCATAGAAGTGCCAGTTTTCTGGGACCTACTTTAGACCTTCCTTCCAAACAGAAAATATCCCAGAAGGTTCAACGAGGCTCTTGGAATACCTGAAAACCATTTCTAAAAGGTCAGAAATTTAGAATTTTTAAATTATTTTGAAAAGCTGATTAAAAAAGTCTGTATTTTCCATGTAGAATTACATTCTTCCTAAGGAGCAGCAGAGACAGGGAATTCTAGTCAATATAGTTACCTACTTGTCATCATTTTAAAATTAATATCATTTTAATATAAGTAAAATTATAACTATTTTATTCTTTTACTTGAGATTATGCTCAAAAAGAAATGCAGCATCTACCGTCATAGTCCAACTGTACATCTTTGCTAGAGGAGCTTAGTGGGAGCTTATGTGGCCATGACACCAAACCTATAATGAAATGAGCTCCTGAGGTGGTGTAAATCTACATGAACTCTGTTGTTCAAATGGAGATAGAAAAATTTACATCAGTTGAGAATCTAGCCTATATCTTTTTGTGTCCTTTTGATTTCTTTTTCTCCCACTGTTATTATTTCCGCTCCCACATGTGCTCTTTTTATCTTTATAACAATAGAGTGAACTGAATTGTGATGAACAATGCACAGTTCGTGTCCAAGCAGTCTTTCCTTCTGATTTATGATCACATTTTCTTCTGAACATTCATCCAAGATTTTTGACAGTGAGGTCAGGTCAAAAGTTGAGGAATGAGTGTTTTGACTTATATAGCATAATGAACTGAGGTCAATTTTGTATTTGAAATAACCTGCAGAATAATAATTTTCTCTTTCAAGCTTAGGTTTTTTACTTTCTGCCACAAAAGCACCTAACTGCTCTGTTTTAATCAATATAATATGCTTTTTCTGGTTGATAAATGACCTCAATAATGTGGTAATTCTTTCAGCATTGAACTAATGGGTGACTCCTTCATTATACTAGGCATACAGAGAACACACTAAATGCCTTAGTAATCATAGTCAGGAAAAAGAAATCTTATATCAGTTTTTTGCTGCATGATCTATGCTGGCATAGAAAAATTGACAAGAAAAAAGAGTCTTGCTATAGATTGATTTAGATTGATACATTTTATGGTATCTCTTCTGTAGAAGACCTGTATAAATCAGTTCAAAATACAAATTTTAAATTCAAGAATTAGAAAAGAAAGATAAGTCAATAAGGACTGGCAAACAATTGCAACCACGCTGCTGCATCGTACTGATCTTGTAAATAAGAGTTCATCTTTGGTGGCTTTTTGTTCAGAAATGCACTTCTTCTTAGAAATTTATGCCAAGATATGTAAACCGAAACCCGTAAACAATACTGTTTTGAAGATTATATGTTATGATATTCATATATTTACAAATAAGGAAGAACATCTTTTACAATGAGTGTGGCAAGAAAATGAAACCTCAGATTGCCCAGAAAGGTAGTAGATGCCCCATCCCTCAAAACGTTTAAGGTCAGATTGGATGGAGCTTTGAGCAGCCTGGTCTAATTAAAGATATCCCTTTCATTGCTGGAGGTTGGACTAGAGGGCCTTTAAAGGTCCATTCCAACCCAAACTATTCTATGTGTCTGTGATTAGAGTATGTAACCCTTATATTTTTCACCAAGTGAATACTTTCTCCTTTATGAGAGTATTGGACAACAGAGGATGTTCCTTCCTGATAGGAAGAAGTATCCTTTCTGAGCTGAAGGAAGAGGAAAGAGAAAAGTTTCGCTTCATGAGGGCAGGAAAAATGTCAATATAGAGAAAAAAGAAAAAGCTCTATTCTGAGACTGGAAAAAGAAATCTGCTTGGCCAAGTCCTCCTCATATTGCACTAATATCCCCTCGCTATTGCACTGCAAAGACATAACTGATGAAACAGTCTTGCAAAAATATAACGGTCCAATTTTCATAAAAAATGAAAAGCTGCAGAAGGCACAGGTGTGGTTCCCTATGCATGCAGCTTTCCTCTGGCACATATTACACCATGCAGCATCAAAGTGCTATTGTTATAAGCTGTTAACTATGCACAACAGTCCTTAGCTGTGGTCTCCACAGCATGGATGTAATAGCTTGAAATGGAAGATGAGACATGAGTGTGTGCTGGCAATGTTGTGTTGGCTGTTTCACTGTACCATTCCATTGGTTATAGTAATATTTTATCCACAAATGAAGACCTTGTATGACAAGTCAGGAAAGAAAATGTTTTCAATCTTACTTCTTTCATCATAGTAATGCTAAGAACTGCCCAACAGCAGCTCTGAAACATTAAGAGCCACCTTCCACAGAGAAGCTGGGAGGTGTCTATTTGAAATTTACACTGGTAGCAGATTCAAACGTGCTCACCACCTAAATTCTTCAATTAAAGCTAGAACAATTGAGGGAAAGCAAACTATGTCAGTATGTTTCTTATTCATTCCTGTTTTTAGCAGAACTCTCAGAAATAATTCTTAGAGAAATTTGGTACCAATTCCCATTTCTGTATCAATTAATGATAACTGTTTGTAGAAACTGTCAACCTTATAAATGAAGACAAGCAAAAAGGAATCTACCAGGATGAAAAGAGTTGCAGGATGTGGAAAGTGGAATATGCTGTATGACTGACTCTCAAAATGCCCCTTGAAAATGTAATTGCATTGGAGAGCATTTCTGCTCATCCAGAGCATATACAGCTGAATGTGAGGATCAAATGCAAATCCTTTTGAGTCAATCCGAATCTTCAGACTGAGCTGGTCACTGTACTGCTGGATGATATAAGGGAAATAAAGGGTATAAAAAGATGTGAAAACAGAAGATTAGGTGCAAGGGGTGAATTTCTGTTCTTAACTTCAGTCAGTGAGTGTTCTGCTATATCCTTCAATGCAGTATGAAATAAGTCGCAAGCATTTAGCCAATTCTAGAAGCAGTCACCAAGATTCTTAGCAAAAAATTGAAAAATATGTGGAATAGAGTCACATGAAAGCTGATTGATGATTACTTTACTTTTTTAACATAAAGCCCACTGTCTCACATCAAGTGGAACTATCTGAATGGTTTCATGCTTTGCATACAAAGGTCACTTTAATAAATTAATAAAACATAAATATGCAGCCTAATTATGATTGACCTGAAAGTGAATTGAATTTTGAATTAAAAAGAAACTTAAAAATCAGACTTCTTTCTTCAGTCTCAGCTTCACCTACGGGAAGGAGTAAGTTATACCCTTTAATGAACTGGGATTTAGGGAGCAGAATGAAGGATGATATCTATGGTGTTTCATAAGTCCATGTGAAGGGGATTTTTTAAAAATATAGCAGTTTCTACAGAAATTAGTCTATTGAAATAAATGGTGTCCCAGATAAATGCAGAATGCAAAGGGATCAGGTCGAATCCAACATACAAGCTATGGCACAGCATTGAACCATGACAGTGTTGTTCTGATTGCAGTGTGCATATCAAAATTTGATATAAAGAAGAAAAGAGGATGGGAGTCTTGGCTTAGAATATTGTGGAAGGGATACACTTGCTAGGAAGAGGATGTGCATCTAACAAACAGGCAAAACAAATTAAGATAATCCTTTCTTAGAGCCTAGACACACATCTGTTAAGAGTACATCAGCATAATGGGAAATGCAATCATCATGTTACTCTGGAGATCTGCTTCATCTGTAACTCCTAGAAATTACTTCTGCATAAGGGTCTCATTTCCTTTGGACGTCCTCACAACTCAAATGACTGTCAGAGTCAGGTGTCTCTGAAAGAGGGGTGTGACACCTCAGTCTGCAACCTTTAGTAGTAATGACTACTGAAGCAAATCAATGCCAAAATGTACCGTTTTTACGTCAAAATATTTAAAAATTATTCTACTCCCTTCATTTTTCCCTGCTCTGTGACACAAGGAGTGGGCTTATTATGATACATTTTATGAAGAGTTTTACTTTACACTCTCTCGTTTTGTAATAATTCGCAACTTTTTTATCACAAAATTAATTATTCTCTTCTGAGATTCCAGAGCTGGAGAATAAAAGCTGAAAAAAAAGTCTGTTTATCTATAGGGATGAAAGTTAGTATTTGGCTTTGGTAAGAAGAAGGGGGTGATCTGCACAGACCTGCACATCTGTGTTTGTAAATGTCTAATTCATTTGCATAACTGCTTCAAAAATATTCAATTCACGCCTGCTAGTAGAACTTTGACTATCAAGGGCAAGCATCTGAAAATGCATTTTTCTCCTAAGATGCACAAACATAATCTATGCATTTGGCAATTAATTTGGGTTCTGTGTAAGACATTTCCCAGATTGGAAAGGCAAAACTCAGGAATGCAAATCAAATGAACCAAAAAATCCAACCAAGTTTAAGCCCAAGGCTGCTTCATGATGGTTTCAAATAAACTTCAATCAAAGTATGAAAAGTAAAAAGAAAAGTAAGAGACAAAGCCTCAATCTGCTCAACCCTACAACGAATAGGAACCCTATGAAAGGGTGGTTTTTCCCCTCTCTATGGAAGGAAAATAACTGTGTTCTTAATTGTGAATATGGATAGACAGCACACAGAACATATCCCATATTGTCATTAGAGCCATCAAATGACTTGGGTTTGCATGAAAGTTGGGAAGAGAAGATTTGTGATAAAATCTGACTCAGTGGTTCTGTACTTTTTGTACAGGGCTAACACACAGGGAATTTAGCCATAAGTCACTGTCCCCTTGTATGATATTAAAAAAAAATCAAAAATTATGCCACCTCTACTTCTTACAGGAGCATAAAGAATTCTTTAGAGCAATCCCATTCTGTATAGAGATTTCCAAGAATAGCTGCATGCAAGAATACCCTGTTTCTCCCTGTTGTCATGACTCCTGGTTATTTTGAATGAATGTCTCTGTAGCAGGTGACCAGAAACCAAAGAGGACAAAGTGAGTTGTCTTAATAACTCACACTAGAGTTGAAGTGTGCCTTAAATAGTAAGATTTGAAGTAACCTGTCTAGTACATTCAAATTCCTTCTAGCTGGCAGTCTCTCCATAAGTCCAGCTGACATAATTTCTTGTTTCTCCTACCTCATAGCAGTCAAGATCTCATACTCTGATAATGGTGATGACAAAATGACATGATGAGTTTTCTGTACCTCATATCAATCTTTCTAGAGTATTATTCAAATTTCTACTGCAAACCAATCATGTTCCAAATGGACCTTTTCTGTGAAAATGGAATATTTAAGGAGTTTTCATTTCATGTGTTCTGTTCTGGTGTTTATCTCATTTTTGATGACTACAACATTCAATTACTGTGTAGATTAACTGATCATTCTGCAGGACAAAATATAAATATCTGCCATTCTGACTATTTCAGTTAGATGATTATGCTATATGTATCATTTCACTGCCCTTGTTATGGTTGGGGGGTGTACGAATATGGTGGAGTGAAAATAAAAACAAGTTAGTCAGTTAATACTCTGCAGATTCATGTGCTTTGTTGCCTTTTCTCAGCAGTCAAGTTTTTCTCCCAAGGAACTTGGAAAATGCCCAGCCAAAATTTTCTGAAGGTATATAAATCACATCAACTTGCAAAAAGCTAATGGCATGATGCAGTGTGGCCACCTCTTATCTCCCACACCTTCTTCTCTCTCGAAGGAACACTGCAGCCAGACTTTCTAAGTGAACCTGGGATGAGACAATGCTCTCAGCAGCAACTTGGCACTTACACACTACAGTGAAGGCGAGTATCCTTGTGAGATTGACAGAATCTCTTAAACTCACTGTCTAGATAGGAGAACAAACAGTGGGAAAGTTTGCTACAGTGTCAGTCCTCCCTGCCAGCGTGGATTCTGCAGCAACAACAACACTGACGTAAAAAAACCTGTGATGACATCATTTCGTTCCTCACGCAGTAAACAAAAGTACACTTAGTGCTAAATCTGGGCTTCCTTTCCAGGTGCTCAGTTCAAACACACCTGACAATGGGATTTTCTTTCCCTCGAAACGTTTCAAATGCATTGGGCCAAGATGCTGCTTTGCTCTGAATACAAATCAAGTCTGAATATGAAGAGAAAGGGAGGTTTATAACTCTACAAGAACAGTTTGCTCTCAAGGCAAATAATAAAAATAAAAAAAGGTGCAAGTTATACAACTCTAAACTAAAACACTTCAAGGGACAGCCAGCAGAACAAGATGGGGTCAAATGCCCTTGGTGTAGAGAAAAATAATGTATCTGAATGGTTGTTAAATATTACCAGTGAGTAAAAAACAGAGAAATATTCAGTCTGCTAAAAAGCATAGCTAAACAAGACTTTGTTGAGGGATTTTTTTCCTTAATAATTAGGTGACAAAAGAGATGGAGAAGTTTTTGGTTATGTTTTGGTTTGAATATTATTTCATTTTATTTTATATAAAGAATTTTTGCAATTTCTAAAGAGGAAGTAAAATGATAATGCTTTGTGTAGAGATTCTCAAAAAATAAAAATCTAAAGAAAGAAAAACTAGTGTTTTTCTGTTTAATAAACTATTTGATTGTCATCAAACTGAAAAAAAAAAAAACACATTAGAGACCTTACAAATGGAATATCACTAAACTTGCTTTCAGCAAGTGAAACATGCTATTACATAAAGTATTTTCAAAATGAAACCTGGGAACTATTTATAATCTAAAAATGTCCAAATTAGGTATCAATATGACTAAAGGTCTTGGTGACACACCTGTGTCACATTCAAACTTCAGCTTCAGGAGACTATATTAATTTGTTTTGTTGAAATGGGAAGGATCATATAATTTGCCAAATACATGGAATGATGCATGTTCTGAGCAATAATGCAGCACCAAGACCATGATCCAAGAGGGTTGGTCTCTATGGTTATTTGGTTATTAGCATTGTTATAATTGCCTGTTAACCACTGCTGGGTTCAAACTTCAGGGCTATCAACCCTTGGCACCAGCAGAGGTGGGGACTAGAACTACAATAAGCAAGTATTCGTTCAATAGCGTGAGGTCACAGTGTCTCAAGATGGAACTCCTGTAACTACATGGAAAGTAAAAGGTTTGGAGAATGCTTACCATGCTCTTCCACTTCTATGGAATGCTAGCAAGTATTTTCAATTTTAACCTTGCATTATTTCTCCATAAACATCTGGAAAAAAAACTCAAACCACGTTCAAATCATGCTTCTCCTAATAAGACCTGTGTTATGTACGATTTCTTCCATCAGGATATATAATGAATACAAGGCAAGAACTTGTTCAGTTTGTTTCAGCATAACCTGCATGCAATTTTCTTTTTTTTAGAATACATTTATACATTTACCTGATAAAAACCATATGATATTCAGCTTCTTAACTGTTAGAGGCAAATGTTTCTAAAGTAATAGCCAATTTTAAAAAATAAAATAGCCTTCAGAGTCCATAAAGGAAAATTCTACATCTAACAGACAATTTTCTAGAAACTCAAATTTAATTTACATAGTACAAAAATGGATTTATGATAATTATATGAATTGTTAGATCCATCTTCACTGCTTATAACCTGCATTACAGCCGACGATAAACTGCTGATGGCAGAACTCAACACAAGATTTTTAGAACTACCTTTTAGCTCTTATCAAAGTTAATACCTTATCACATACACATAGGAGCACATTTTTATCAGGTCTGGATGTATGAAAATACGCAAACTTTCCAGTGTATCTCTGGGCTAAACTCATCTCTCATACAATACATTATAATAAATCTTATGTGACTGATACTTTATGGCTTCTCATGGGGGTATAATTTTCTTTTTAAAATAACTTGAGTGTTTCATTTGAAGTTCCTTGGGGAAAGTGATGCAGTAATCAAAGTGTGGTAACAGTGACTTTCCTCTCAGGGTTTGGCAAAAAAAATAAAGTAAGATTTTGTAGTAGCTGAATAGAATGTTGGTTTTAGATACTGGAAATATAATAATTGTCTAGCCTGTGTCGAGTGAGAAGCACACTCAGTAACAGATGCAATAAGACAGAAAAATTGCCTTCAGGTTGCACTTGTAATGATAAAAGACTGGACTGAAACCTTCTAATGTACATGGAAGGCTGCTTTAAAATTCAAATGACTTAAGATCAAATTAGTCTGTACTTGCAGAATAGAATACTCCTGAGTGAGAACAGTGCATAAACCATGCAACAGAGTATATCATACTGGGCTCTCTTGTCTTGTATTACTCTTATTATAAGTGGAAAGTCAGGTGGGAACATTAACCTTCGAAGTCAGACGGAGCTGATAGATAAAATGTGTGTCTCTTCTCACATGAGATTAAATTGAGTGAAGATAGGGGCTTTTTGATATTGCAGTGTTTTGAAGTGCTAGGAGATTGATAAGACTGTAGGCAAAAGGGAGACACTAGACTCCTGTTCAAGTGTTGTCTCTAAATAGTTGGAATTTGGTTTTGATTGTTTTCACCATAATCCTGGTAGGGTTTTATGGTGGTTGTTTTTTTTTTTTAATTTTTTGAGAACAATTTTTAAGAAAATATTGCTTTGAAGTTGTTCTCCTGTGTTGTATAATAAATGTCTCGATTATGCCTCATGTCTCACTTTCTGCTCTGGGTTTATGACTGCAGAATCCGGAAGCTCTGGAGAATTCCAAACTCTGGTGCATTTGTCAAAATAGGAAGTGCTTCTTTTCAGAGAGCTTGGATATATAATGTTATTTGTGCACCACCCTGGCTGCATTAGCTCACTTCTCTTTCTCGCTGAAGTGAGAATATATTTTTCAACATGGACCTAAGTCAAGTAATTCTAATATCTGAATTGTACTGGAGTCTAAATATATAATAGAATCAAAGAATGACCAAGGTTGGAAGAAATCTTTTAAGATTAGAAGTCCAGCCATCAACCCAGCACTGCTGCTGCCCTGAACCACTAAACTGTATCATAAACAGTGAATAAATAGTTAAATTTTGTCCATTCTGAATCAAAGGATCTGTCATAATTCTGTTCTTTAATTTTCTGTGTTATAGTATAAAAAAAATGTCAGTGAAGTGGTCTGACTTTGAGAAAAACTGTTGAGAACATAGGATAGAAATGATGCGGTAGGATAGACAGAAGAGGCAGAGGGGGACTTGCAGAAAAGATCCGGGAAACTGCGTTTTGAACAGACTGCTGAGAAAAGCAGCAAACAGAGGTACAGTCAAGCCCCAGAGGAGATGGAAGATCTGGGTTTACGTAGAATTTGCTGCAAACCAGAAAGTCCTTGAGCTGAATGAAAACAAGCCTGAACATAAAAATTTGTCCAGCAGAAGGGTAATAAGAGGCAGGCATAGCAAGCCATCCAAATCCTTCTTCATCTGTTTTCCTTCATAGTTATTTCAGCATGGATTTTGGTACATTTTCATGATAGTGACTTTACTCAGGAGTTTCTCTTGCATGGCTTTTTCAATATTTCTGCTGTTTAACCTGAAACTGCATTCATCAGTCTAAGCCAGGATTTCTAGTCTTTAAAAATAAGGATACTACTTCAAAATTTTTAATGCCTAGCACTTCCTCTTTTGTTTACAATTAAAGACACATGCCAAGATACTCTGATTCTCTTGGTGCAGGCATTCATCTTCTAGAAAAATTGTCTTACTCTGATTTTGCTCCTCAGGATAACACCACCACCACCAAGGATGTGACTGACTGTCTGTTCAAATGCCCAGAGAGCAGCCTAAATTACACAAAAAGTTACCAGATTGCAGAGGGTACCTTTGAATCAACAACCACCTCCCTTGCTGGTACCCAAATTTTATAACATATCAACAAGTGTTTTGCTATTGATATGAATTAAGTGCCTGTGCACTTCTAACCTAGCTGTCATCTTCAAAACTCTAGGTATATAAAGTAAGAGACCTCTTGAAAAGATCTCCATAATCTACAGGTATTTTCTCCCATAGGTTGAATTATTTTCTCTTACCAAGGAAAAATTTAAAGATATTATTGTTGCCTTCAAGATACAGTCATTTTGCCTTATGTACTTATGCATAGTTGGAAACCCAGGCCTACTTTCAATGCTTTTATCAGGGATCAGAATTTAAACTTAATATCCCTTTTTTTTGACTCTTGATGTGAAGAGATTTATATTACAGTATCACACATAATTTGCTATTTACTTTTGCTCTGGTGGCATTCCACAATTCAAGAAGCAACAACATGGATGTCTTGTGGCCTTGAAGAACTTGTGTAGCTGAAAGTTGACCTGATCATTCCGGAATTGCCCTAAGCACCAGACAGGATGCTTTGGATTCATTGTAATAGGAAATTACTGTATTTGATGTGATTCAGTAGAAACAAATAGTTTGCCCACCTCTGCATTAAATTCTTAGGAAGAATTTATTAGTGCAAAGTGCTTGTCCCTTGAGTGGAATATGCTATCCATAATTCTGGAACTTGCTAGTTCTCTGCACTGAACTTGGCAAAGCATACGTTGAACGAACTAAATTGGTTAGCTAAAATGTGCCTCAGTAAGCAATATTCTCTATTCTTTGTATAATGTAAGCTGTGATTTGTGTATGATCTACTTTTTCCCTGACCTTCATGTATTGCTTGTCTTTTTTAAAACAAAAGCTGTTTTAGCCAGACTCTATGCATTTCTCTATGCATGGCCAGCAATGAATGCTTTATAGGTGCAAGGTCTTTATAAATGCTAGATGACATCTTTAGCTTTCATTTCTGTTAATACTTTCTTCTTGCTGATGATAGCAATGTCAGAACTCTAAAGTAATTTGGAGGAAGGATTTTTTTTTT
>VZTE01004192.1:1103789-1123180 GCA_013397775.1 Eulacestoma nigropectus | reverse complement strand
TTTTTTTTTTTTTTTTTTTTTTTGACTGGTTGGTGTTTGGATGAAGTCATTTGGCGGGATTTTCTGGTAGTCTTTTTGGTCTTTTCTTTTTGCTGTTAGCAAACAACTTGAATAAGCTCTTGCCTTTTAGCAAGGTGTTATATCAGTAGTTCAGTGTATGTGCATACACAGGTCCAGGGTGTCTTCAAAGTATTAGAAAAATCCTCGTAACAAAACTAAAAATATTCTCTGATCTCTACTTTTTCCTCTCTTAATAGGCAATACCAAAACAGTATGTTTAGAGGTAGAGTCCAGCTTTACTGAAAACCCATTCAAAAGCTTCATAAAAGCTTTCAAGTTTGGTTGCTGACAGATCAGATATTGGATGTTTCTCTTTTAGCTAATCTGTTACCCATCTTTCAGATGTAGTGTCAAAAGAGCTCTTTAAAAGCAATGTTTCTGTCACATGCATTGTTCATTTCAGCATTCAAAAGGCTGGATAAATGTTACAGAGTATAATGGACATGCCATTTATTAGCATTTAATGTGAAAAAATTGCATATCCTATACTGTCTATTGTCAAATACTTCAGGAGAAAAGTAAAGTATTGCTCAACAAAGAAAAAGACCTAATGTGTATCAAATTCATAACCTAGTACATCAAATATATTTCTGCAAAAATGATACCTTGTGTCACCTACTGAATTGGATTTGTCAGGTGCTGGACTGAGTCAGTTATATCATCCACAGCATCACATATATCCTTCTTAGTAGCAAATAAATCTCCTACTGAATTGAGTATATCTCTAGTTTAAGAAGACCCACAATAAACTGATTGTGTCTCCATTCACTTGTCTGGCTGGATGTAGAGTTAGATGTGTTTGTTAGAGATGTACTTTCCTGTTAAATTAAATGCTTGATATACATCTGGCATAACATTTCCTGAAATATCCGTGTTAAGAACAGGACCGATTGTATGAGCAGCTGAAATGCATGCATCAACTTACAGCAGCACTCAGATCCACTTTCTAGGAGACACCAATCATATGGATGGGATGAAATCACTGGCAGAAAAATTTTAGTTCAGCAACAGCCCTACAGAAAGAACTATTAGTTGTAGCTGATAACATGGCTTTAGACATACAACAGTTTGGCAGGGAGTTCAGGTGTGCAGAGAACAAGATTCATCAACATGAAAAAAAAAACACAGTAGAGGAGACAATCAACTCTTTTTCATGTGTACTTGCTTTTGTCTAGATCTTTTGTGAAAGACTTCTCCAATTCTGCTGAGCCTGTCTCTAAATGTTGTTGCTTTCTTTATGACTGTGTCTCTTTGCATTATTTTATGTAATGCTCAAGGTATGGGAATAGATATAAAAAAAACATCTAAACTCTGATTATGAGCTGGGCCAGGAAATATTTCCAACCTTGTTACTTTGGTTGGCCATCTGCATTTTAAGTAAGCTGGAAAAGTGACATGCATTGGAAATTACAGTGTTTTATTTAAAAGGAAGCTTTCAGTATAAGACGGGGAAAAAATCTGCTATCAGAAAAGAGTGTTTCCATAGGAAAATTAACTAACAAAGAGAATAATTATTTCTTTCCCTGAGGAGTTGGAATGGCATTTCCTCTGTGCAGAACTGCAGGTGAGCTCTGCCCAGAGTAGAAATATTGTTGAAAACCACGTTCAGGTGGAGTCATGTGGACAGGGGGGAATAGTAGATCTCCAGATGAATGCAATTAGTCTGCCAGAGGCTCGTGAATACAAACCGCAGTAAGTGAGGAAGAAAATCTAAGGCAAGAGTTGGTATGGAGTGACCTGCAAGGGGTAGCCTTTACCAGAAATCAGTGACATGTGATGTTTCCAGGGTGAGCGTCTATAGAAAACATTTAACAAGCAATAATAGTAATTAGCATTTTCATAAAGAAACAACAAACCTGCCATTATCACTGCCTAGCACAGGACATACAGCATGAGTTGCATGAGATATGGATACTGAATAAAGGTATTCTTACTACCTACACCTGGACATACAGCAGTTCAGTTATTACAGGAAATCTTGAATATTATTATCATCCTATTTTATCTTTCTTTAAGAATGGCAGGTTGGAAGACCCATAACCCTATAGTATATATAGTCTATAATATCTTTTTCATTTTCCCTGATGTCCCACTGTTTTACCACCTAGCCTCCTTTTTTATCTGCAGATATTCAGCTGTGTTTCACTCCCTGTACTGATGTAACTGAATGTGGTAAATTATTAGAGATTTCTTAATGAGATATTTAAGTTCTAGAAATAAAAGAATTTTTTTTTTTTTTTTTTACTTCACTGCAAAACTTTTTATATGGAAAATAAATGAATATATTTTTAGAAGATATTCAGGATAGACTTTGCTTCATAATCCTTGCAAATCCTTTCAAAATCCTTGCAAGAGAATGCCGTGCTGGCATTTCTCTTTCATTGTTATTTTACTCAATTGAAAAGCTATTTATAGAAGGGTAGAAAGAGTCCTGAAATTTGAGCAAAGATATTTGAAGATTATCCTAACATTTTCCATAATTTTCTATAATTCCATTGCTAGATTTGAACTCCATCTCTCAACAGGAATGGAGAGTATTTTTATTCTAGTTTGTGATATTCTTCTGAATTTTAAGGTGGCATTTTTTCAAGGAATAGTTGCTTTTTCTTTAAATCACCTTGTGCTGAAATCATCAATGTTTTAAAGTGGTGCAAATGGAATTTTTTATTTAACAGAGACCTTTCAAGCTGTAACTGCTCTCCCAAGTTCAGCAGAGTTTTTCTTCTGTTCTTGCAAAATCTCATCTAATATGAGATTGTAATGTTCAAATTCTGCTGAGTTCTTAAGTAGCTTGTCACTGATGGGGACCTCGGACACATAAGGAGCTGCAATTCAGCTCTCTGCACTGTTTGTGATGCAGGCTGCAAGCTCCTGCTACCCTTATTCTGCATTTTTCAACATTAACATAAATTAAAAAGAAATGAGGATTTTTATTGTTATAAGGAATTTCCAGCTCCAACTCTGTAGCTTTCATTCAGGTCTAAAAGTTATTTCTAACTTCAAGGACAAAAGACTGCACTTGGTAGTGTATCTGATCCAACACCAGGTGATGCTTTGCCTTGTACCACCAGAACTACGATATCATGTACAGCAGAAATCAGTTCCCATTAGAAATTTGAAATTAATCTCCTCTCTTATTGCCCTGGTACCTGCATATATTTTTCATGAGATATGATTTTTCTCACAGTACTACTTTCCTACACAATGTACCTCTGAAAATAAAATAGGATATTCTACCCTGACACATTTTTTTCCCCAAACTGTACAAATTAAGATCTGGCTAAGCCCCGCACAGAGGTGAGAGAAGATTAAGGAGACGATAAGCAAAATTTCAAAGTCACTATATATATTATATTTGCACCTACTATTACTATCATATAGGTGCCAGTCACTGTTCATAAATCCATGGAGATTTGTCTGTGCAGATAAACTTTCTCATAGATGTACAGATTTAGGTATTTAGGCTCATAAAATGGGTACATACAAAGCCTCGGAATTCGTCCTACTACACATGCTTTTCAAAATCAACATAAATGCTATAAGTATAAAATATCAAACTTGTCCCTTAGTTTTTGCCTAAATATGCAAACTTACGACCAAAATAATATATTTAGAAAAATATTTTTAATCTATTTAGTTTTTTGATTAATTCACTATTAAAAATTTGAATCTCTAATGGATTTAGTCTTTCAAAGTAAACTTTTTTTAATAATTACCTAATATATGTTCAGGTAACCCTCCACGGGAAAAGGTATAAATAAGACTTTCTCTTTACACACCTGAGTTGTGCTGCTGATATTGATAGCATGTCAAACTAAAAACAGGGTAGGCACTTTTTGACCTGTATTATCTAAGAAAGGGGATGTAAAATAAAAATCAGTATTTCTCTAAAGAAAAGGGTAAAAATAATACATAAAAAAGGCTGAAGGCCTGGCCATATTCTCACATGTGCTTCATAATTAAATAATTTTCAATTTAAAACCAATTGGGAGCAATACCTCTAGAGGTGATTAAAAGTTCAGGGAAAGGTTCCTTTTTTTTTTAAGTATTTACATATGTCTTCATCATATTAAAAAATATAGACTTTGCAGTGCTTTTAAAATAGCAGTCACCAAGATATTCAGATTCAATATGACCAACTCATAAAACTAAAATATGGTAATAGTAGGATGGCTGCTAGATTTGTTCATGATAAATCTCTTAATATTAAAAAAAAAAGGAGAGAGAGAGGCAGAGAGAAAAGGAGAATAATTACAAGATTTGGGAGGAATGAAATTCTCTTTAACATCAAATGGACAAAAAGTCCCAGGACATGATGAACAATAAATTAGAAGCTTGAAGAGCAGATCTAAAAGTGTGAGAGTACAATTGAAAGGGAGTAAGAAAGAGAAGGGCTGTTACACTGACATCTGGATAATTTTTGGTACAGCTGCTTAGCCTCCAGAGGCAGGAAGCCATTGTTCTGAAAACCATGAGGAATGAAATGGGATAAAGCAAAACACTTTTTAAAATGAAGGAAACCTGTACTGATTAAAACAAGAAACCAAAACAAAACAAAAAGGAAAGAAAGAAAAAAGGAAAACTACAGAATAAGATGACACGCTAAATTCAAACATAAGTAGTGCCAAGAAAATTAATCACAGATTTAATTTTCTTCTGTAGGGAGATAAGGGAAGTCAGTAAAGTTATCCAGTGTCGCAACTAAAATAACAGAGAACCCTAGTATTTTTCAGGAAATGCATGCTTACCTTTTAGAATGTCTTCTTTTTGGAGATATGTAACTAAAAGCATACATAATTTGAAGGTTATGTTATACAATCCACAGGACAGACATAGGCTTACTAACTACACATGAGACACCAATTATAATCTCTAAATTAGAACTCTCCGAAATACCTGTGTAAAAGAATAGCATTCAATTGCTCTGCGATACCATTACCTTCAGTGCCTCTTTTAGTCTTTCTTAGAAACAGAATATTAGGTGAGATGGCACTTTTGCGGGGTTTCAGATGATTTGAACAAGAGTAATAAAGAGTATTCTAATTAATTTTTGTTTGACGTAATTTCCAACTGCATAAAATTCTCATGCAGGAGTTTGGACCTCTTAGCACAGTGATATCCACTCATTATTTATCATAAAAGTCATTTTTGCCTCTTTGTGCTTCCATCTTTTATTCATGAGGAAAGGAAACAAAAAATGTTAATTGTTTTACATAAAGTCCTGTATGCACAAACAGTAGTGTGAAAAAAGCTATACTATATGCTTATTTGAAATGACATCTGATTTTGTTCCAGTTTCAAAAAAAATATTATGTTATAAAAAAGACAAGGGGCAGGAAAGTTTTAGAAAAATGTCCTGCAGCAATCAAAATGACTGGATATTTATAGAATTAGACTTATTGTAATAATTATTTTAATACAAATGTAGCCCTATTTGCCAAAACACTGAAAAATAGCTGACTATCTCAATATGCTCTAAAAAGAAGGGGAAAGACCTCCAGAAGCTGAGGTCTCCTGCAATAATATGGATGACAATCAAAACGAAACTGAACAGCACATTCCTCTTCCTAAATTGTTTTAAATAGTGATTTGTATTCCTTAATGAAGTAAAAAAGGTGGGCAAAACTTTTAGACATAAAGGCATTCCTTTTATGAATGGACACATGTTGCTATAAGTTAAGCATATAAACTTAAAATTTTTCCACAAATGTTTGTGACCCTGTAGTAACAAATTCAACTGAATGGAGAAAAACTGTATCACATTTATTTTCTTTTCCCGTTTACAAAGAACTAAGAGAGACAAAACAAATTATTGACACCAGCAAAAGCGTTGTTAAATACATGTGTGTTTTATACCTCTTTTGAGTGGGTATAAAATGGTACTCCCTGCTATAAAAGAAGCACGTTCATCTCTTCAACTGAGTTCGGCAGGAATTTTGTCACTGGCTTTGACAGACACACAGGATTAGGTCCAAGACACTCCGTGTTTACCAAATGCAGATTTCTTCTGGCTAGGCAGAGGCTTTTGCTGTGGTGTAGGCAGAGTCCAAAAGAAAAGAATGACAGGTAGCTACATCTCACACTAACCCCCACATCTCCACAGTTGTTGACTCGTTCTCTGTCTCTTCTGAACAGAATGGTGGTCTGTTTTAACAAAAATATTTTGGAAGATAATGCTGCTTGGGAACACTGCATGGCAATCCTGTGACGGCCACGTGAAACCCTGTGCACCTGGCCACAGGTGCAACTGCATTTCCTTATTTCCATTTGGTGAAGACCAACATCAGTGATGTGGGGAAATGAAAATGAACTATTGGATCTAGCAATGCTTCCCATCTTTGTGCTGGCTGGGCATTCCCCACTTGTAATTTTTCCTCTCTGGCTGCCCTGAAACCTGCAGGCTCCCATTCCTGCTTAGCCTCTTTCTGATGATGATATTTTCCCTTCCTAGCTGGGCAGGTGCATGCTTACCCTGGAGTTATTTGTGGAGGCAAAGCTGAATTGTGGGAAAAAAATTGTGTCAGGGTAGAAAATCCTATTTTATTTTCAGAGGTACATTGTGTAGGAAAGTAGTACTGTGAGAAAAATCATATCTCATGAAAAATATATGCAGGTACCAGGGCAATGAGAGAGGAGATTAATTTCAAATTGAAAATTATTTCTGCTGTACATGATATCATAGTTCTGGTGGTGCAAGGCAAAGCATCACCTGGTGTTGGATCAGATACACTATCAGGTGCAGTCCTTTGTCCTTGAAGTTAGAAGTAGCTTTTAGACCTGAATGAAAGCTATAGAGTTGGAGCTGGCAATTCCTTATAAAAATCTGTATTTCATTAGAACTGAGGCTTTCAAGAATTGCTTTTTTTCCCCAAATATTACAGCTTAAAATAATTTACCCAGCAAGCTTATGATGAAGAAGCCAAAAATATTTAGGACTCCTACATTATTTTCAAGCATCTAACACTTCCAATAGTAATAATATTTTCTTGAAAAAACCCAAACAACCAAAGCCACACACACAAACGCAAAATAAAACACAAAAGAAACCCCCAAAAAAACGCCAACAAAACCCCAAACATATATCCTCCTGGATTTATGAATGTAGTCTAGTTTCTTGTTAATGCTATGAATTCACTAAAGGAAGCCTTCCAGAACTTGATACATCACCTGTGGCAAATTATTATTAGCACTGCATATTTACAACATGTGATTAGACACAAAGAGATTTTTCAAAGTTAGCATAAAAAGTTACAATGAAGGTGATAATGATACTTTTGGAGAGATATTCTTGTGTTTATTTTAGCATTCTCATAGATGTTTAAATAATATAAATTAGGCTTCCAAGCCAATTAATTTGTCTGTTTCTCATTTTCAGTGATGTATTTTAATTACACTTTCATGCCTCTAAGCTTCAGAAAGGAAGACAGCATGCAATGATCATGAAAAGAAAAACCTGTAAAAATCCAAAAGTATAATGGAACAAATTCCGCAGTTTTGTGCCTTAGTCTCATCCCATATAATTTCATAATATAGAGAAAGAGTTTTAAATCTTATACACTTTTAATTTGATAGGGCATGCAAAGCTCATATTATACTTTGGGTGAAAGATGCATTTTGGTTGATCTTAAATGTTTCACACTAAATTTAACCCATGAATTAAATCCAATATATGATCATTTTGTATTACAATACACAGGGGTAATTCATTTGTGGTCTAGAATATGTACTGAACAGTAAAAATTAATTTCTGGTTTTCAATTCTATTTACTCCTCACTGTTTAATCCTTTGTCTGTGTTTGATCTTAAAATGTGCTTAATATTGAAGGCGTACAACTACAGAATATTTTTTGAGTCACTGAACCTTGAAATGGAGATTGGGTGCATGAGGAAGATGATTATAAGGAAAGGAAAGGGAATGGGAAATTGAAACTAACTATTCTCCTTCTTATCATGAGACCCTACCTACAATGCCTGCTTTGGTGAGTCCATTCCGAGGCAAATTATCTATTTAAGCATCGAACTGATGGTAGTACAGGTAAGTAATTATAAAACATCTATTAAGGAGCAGTATTCTAGATCCTTCCTGTACGAATCTACCCAAAGCTAAAATATCTTCCCTCTAATCTATCTGCTTCATCTCTTTTCTTGATCATGATGTATTTTCACTTAATGTTCTGCGAACAATTTGCTTCTGCAACAGAATTTGCATGCACAAGTCCATATTTTAGAATCTGAAGAGTATTAGGTCAGACTGCAGCACACACTGGTAAATAGAACAAGGAAATACTTCATTTGTTTTAGATCTTTTATATTTGAGAAAAATCTTTCCTTATTTTCTCTACTGCCATATTTTGTTTAAGGGAATTTTGGAAGTGAAATATTGGGTCAAATTCCAATCTTTTTTAATGCTTCTCCAAGACGTTAGTGATGTTACAAACAGGATAGTCAGCAGAATTGTTCTCTTCCTCAGAATTTGGGGGAAAAATAAGGCAACTATTTAGGCTCCTTTAGCTAAATACAAAAATACAAGTGAGGTGGGTAAAAAAAAAGAACGAAAAAATAATGTAGTCATGGACACTACCATGGTAAAATGACAGGTTATTTTGCTAACCCATCATCCTTCACCAGCACATAAGTCACATTAAGGTCACATATTGAGTAGAAGATGAAGCATTTGTACTAAGGTTTTTCTTTTAAGCACTTTGAGTGCATAAAAATGCCTTTAAAAAGTATATATGAATTCCGTCTCCTCCCTAATTGGCAGCGTCCTAACATCAGGACAGGAAAGAGGTGTCAGAACAACTGAACCTGAAGTGACCTGTGTAGTCCTACTGGGATTTCACATGGCTATTGATTGACTTGTTGTCCTTGATGATCAGTCTTTTCAGTGTAATTTCTTTTCTGTTCATATTTGCCCTTTTTATGTTTTAATTCAAAGGACCCCAAGTCAATAGATATTTGCTGCCGATTAATCAACATGCTTACCAGTTTATGAGCAACTTGCTCCTAATTAAACAGAGGAAATCCCTAAATTGTATCATCACTCAGGGAATGAAACCTAAACTGGACCCAGGTACACATTTTGCCCACTCTAGCCTGTTGCTAGTTCTCTGCAAAATCAGTCTTTCCACTGAAAATCTAGGCAGAAAATCAGATGTTGTGGCTGTCCTAATTGCTGCGTCTTTTGCTAGAGCACAGCTGTTCCCACTATAAGAAACAGCTATCATGTAGCTCAGCACCATGGATCTAGGCTCTCGAAGCCTTCTCTCTCCTCACTGTCAAGTTGAAACTCATGTTGCTTTCCCTCTGTATACTGGAAAGCTGGAGAAGGAGGTGGAGAGGAGTAGAGCTGGTACTGTGTAATTTCCTATGCTGAAGTTGGATGCCCTGATGAAAAGCTGTCTTATTTACAGTTTTATTAACTCATGTCTTCCTCCCTGTATCTTTCAGTGGGTCGCTGCTTTGAAACTTTGCCAAGACAACAAACTCCATTTTTTAATTTTGATCGTGAAGTTGTGTTGCAGGATGTTCATGGGAGAGTGAATCTTATAGTGAGATTCACTGGGACTAAATTTGCAAGGCAAGGTCATAGTTAATAAGGGGAAAAGCAAATAGGAAAAAAAAACCCCGAACAATTCCCCACCCCTCAAAGCCAACAGAACGGCATTCATAGATTTCACATGGAAAAAATGTTTAATTAACGGATGCTGTCAGGTGCTCTATAGATGAAATTACTCATTCTATAAATAGAATAATGATGTAGGAAAGGTCATGGTTCAGAAATGGTACAATAGACAGGCCTTTTTCTTTGCTTCCTGGTAGAAAAATGAAACTTCAGTCATTGGGGAGCCTAGAAAATATGTTAAATAAAATTAGACACCATAACTGACTATGCTATGTTTCAAATATTGAGGCTCTTTTTTGCCCCTCATCTTAAAATCCCAACATTTGTGAAGCTCTGTCTGGACACTGACATGATTTAAAAATCAGTAGATAAACAGACTGAGATCCCAAGGCTATTTTTTAAGAGGCATTTTTATAGCCATTTTCATATAGTTTTTTTTTTTTTTTAACTTTTCAATAATGAAAAGAAAATGTATCCTGTGTAAAAGCCACTAGTTTAAAAAAAAAAAAAAAAAAAAGGCAAGTTCAGGATAACTCTGTGATTTCTACAATGATTTTTTATGATGAAGAATAAAACAATTATAATCCTCTAATCCTCACCAACATCTTCCCCCAATTAAACTCCATTAATTATTTTAGTCCAAGTGTAATTTATGCTTTGAGAAATTCTTTCATATTTAATTCACAGATGAACACGTTCTTCCAAGCAGAGCAAATAATTAGTCATATGTGGGCTCACAATTCAGACTGTGCCATTAGCTTCCGGTTGATTTTTGACTGAGCATAAGTCCTGTGGTCTTGTCTAGCTCACATTATATGACGGCTAGAGAAGATCCCTCATGTAAATGCTGTGTTTATGATTTCAATTTTTTTTTCAAGTAATAATTATGTCATTATTATTATCTGTTTAGTAAACATTCCATTTACTAGACTTGCTTCTTAGATTGCTTTTTATTTATTCCTGGAAATTTATATTCACTAAACATTCAGCTTTGGGGACATATTTAACACTTAATGAAGTTAATGAGATTATCCATATGTTTAAAATTAAGTACTTTATGTACTTTACTGTATCTGAGTTTTAAAGGGGTGACAAAACCAGCACTTCTATGTTTAGAACATTTTAAAAGTTCATTATATTTGTCTTTTCTAATGACATTTTAAACAATAAGATAACATTAATATTTATATAAAACCAAAGCCTTGAATTGGCAAGAAGAATTCACAGAAAAGTTGTCTGTGAGCTTTTCAACAAAGCTTGAATACTACCTCCATCAGGACTTGATGATGTTTTTCTTTCTAGTGAGGGTTTATGTCAGTTTTAACTTCTCTCATGAATGCAATATTTTCTATAGACCTACTTATAATATTCAATATTTTGTCATGTCTCACAGAAGACATTGATTTTGTATTTGTTGCTAATGGAGTGATGCTGTATATAAAGTACATTTCACATTTAAAATCAAAATACTTTGTGTGAATATGTTTATTTGTTGTGACAACAGTAGAATAATATAAGAATTCAGAAATTGCATCAAATTGGTTTGTGATTCGAAAGGTTCATAGAGAACACAATTTAGACATTTTTCGGGTGCATGGAATGCCTTTGAAAATTAAATTAAGAAAAAACATATATTATTTTACTTTCTAGTTTGCTGGAATTTCAGATATTTCCCTGAGTGTCAATGAAAAAGTATTCAGAATAAAATCACTTTTGGTTTTTAATATAATAAACATATTATCATTGATATTTCAATGACCATACAGATCCCCACATATTATTTGGAGTCATTGTTTTGTAGAGTATTATTAGCAGACAGTATTTTAAAGCAATAGAGGCAGTACCACTATTCTATCCAAATTTAAAGATACTTTTATGTGATACTTAGGTCTACTTTATATCATAAACCAAAAATCACGACTAATTCTAATTCAGGTGATGCATATAGATGTTAGTGTTTTACTCCTCTAATGATACAAGTAATTTAGACTGATGGGCAGTGATCACAGAGAATAGATCACCAATAACCAGAAATCTAAAAGGGAATTGGCACATAACTGGCATCTTTTTGATGATAGGCAGAGGTGCTCTCTATGATGAGAAATCTATCAGAAAGGAGTGCATGTGGTTGATTTAGGTCTACTCCTTAAATTTAATTTTTTTATGTTTCATTGTATATTGAATTGTTCTGGCAAAGCAAAATTTGTGTCTAACAGCTTTCTTTGCAGTAGTTTCCAAAGAGGGCAAAAAGAATTCTCATTAGGCCAAGAATGTTTGCCATCCAGCTACGTGAGGTTGTAGCTTCACGCACCTTTCCACTGCAGCTGGTATAACTTTATATGTGTCTGTGTCTTCCGAACTTCAACTGTTCCATTTTGTCGCACTGCAGAGAAGCCTCATTTTATGAGATCACTGATTTTCTGCAAATTCTTTACTAATTTTTGTTTGTTTTAATTTAAAATGATTAACTTTGCTGCAGTTTATTGATCATCCTTGTGCTGTTGGACTGGCTGAAGCAATGAACTCTGTACCGAGGAAAGTAGGAGGAGAGCAAAGAGCTGGATTGAATGAAGAGCACACTCGCACACAGAACAGGGAGTCCCTCACCCGAGGAAGAGTTAGAAGGGAGTTGAGTGAGCAGACATGGCAGACTGTGCTGATCTTGCGTACTGCGTGGGTGGGCAAGCCTGGGAGGAGCCAGAGCAAGATATTATTTGGGCTCCCCCTCCTGCCGTTGTCTCCCTGTGCTCTGCTCTAGGTGCGCACAAGAGCTTTTATCACAGAGAGAAACAATACAGTTTGTGGTTTGGTTTCTCCTTCCCAGCAGTTTCCACCCAATGTAATGGCTCAGGCACTGCTACTGGAATTGATCCTGTATTTGAGCCAGACCAAAGGGCTCAATTACTTTTGTAAACAACACTACCATGGAAATAGCTGATGTGGGCTTGCAGAGTTGTATCTATTTTTATGATGGCTTAATAATGCCTTTATTTGAAAATATATTTCATTTAGGCTTCTCTCAGATGTTTTGATTTATGATTGGTACATGCTTTGAAAACATAATGAAAGTGGTTTCACTTAGGATTCAGGAAAATTAATAGGCTTGAAATATTAATTATTTACTCCTTTTTTCTCCTTAAATCTAAAATTTTATGTTTGAATATTTTGTTAGTCAATCTGTTAGGAGACGTTTATTATTCATACATACATATTACAAAAACACTATGAATGGCAGAAACTGAAAAACCTTTTGGGACATTTCCAGAGAGAGTTTCCAGTGACACACATGTACTATGAACCAGCTGAAAGGGAAAAAGGAAAAAAAATTATTAAGGGATCTAGTATTTAAAGACGGTAGAGAGAGTAAAAAAAAAGCCGTTAGCATTAAGAAGATTTACCTGTTGTGGTAAGTATATTCTCTGTTCCTGGAAATGCTTCTTGGGACTGGATGACTTTGTAGAGCTATGCCCCTGTTTGATCACTAACAATTGATTGTATGCCAGCAGCAAGTCACAAGTACTGTGGCTTACATTTTGCAGAAAGTCAAAGAGTGTAACGATACGCTGTAAAGAGGGCTATTCCATTTACCAGAAATTATTATATATGTTGTGCAATATTCGTAATGGCTTTTTATTTTTTTTAATAAATATAAAAATGAAATCAGTGTTAAAAATTATAAGCCCTGCTTTTATCAGTTGAATGCAGTAGCTCACCTTTTATAGTCTATGCAAGACTGATCATTATAGATGCATTCAAAATCTGTTTCTTCCTAAACATGTCTGTATAGGTCATGCATATATCAACTTCAGGAAAAAAAATATTATAATTTCAGTTGATTCTTGGTTTGGCTTCATATCAATTTGTATGATTTTCCTTTCATTCTCTCTCTTTTTTTTTTCTTCAAAGATGTGCGAGCTGTGGAATAATAGTGTTTGAGTGAACACTCTAAGAACATGAAGAGCAAAAAGGCATTTGTACAGGCTCAAGGCAGGAGTCCATTGGAGTTAGGTATCTTCTGTTACTTCTGTCAAGACTGAGATGCGAAAGATGAGACATCCACTGTTGCTCAGGGACAAGACACAGCAGCTTGAGTTTGAAACTGACAGCGAAACTGTGGCTTCTATAGTGCTGAGGATGGTTTATTTGTAGTTGGTGACTGACTTGACATCAAAAGTTTGGTATCTTCACTGAACCATGTCTGCATTTTAGCCCTGAGGGGAAACAGGATTTCATCTGTACTGCTGTAGCCAGTGCTTGTAAGTAGCAAGCTTTCAGCAACTCATTTGTTTTCCGTGTTATCCTCTTGAAATGTAAGGAGCCTTGCTGCCTTTACCAGAGTTTGGATTTGACCATAGGTCCCAGGGAGCCACAAGCTTGTTAGAGACTGATCAGAGAGTCTGAAATTCCCTGGTTGCCTTTCTTCAGAACAAGAAAAACAACAAACAAAAGCTGACAAAAAGAAGAAACTATATTCTCATTATCTTGAACCCTGTAGCATATTACTGGTGTTCTTTATCTATAAGCAGGATTTTTATAGGTATCAGGTTCCATATAGAAATGGTGTTGATCACAATATTGTAGCATTAATTCTTGCTGTCTTCTTAAAATGAATTAGTAGGGACACCATTTTTGTCATGTTTTGTCATGCTTGTGGTCATTTGACATAAAATCTGTTGGATTTACATACTGAAAATGTCAAGGTTTCTTGCAAAGTAAAGTTATTAGATGCTGAAGGTCATAGTTTTATAGGAATATTAGCAATTATTGACACCGAGATCTCAAAGGCTTTATGTGGTTAACCATGTTTGGTGAGACTGATGCAGCTGGATGTTTTGTAGCCAAAATGATGCTTGGAAGCCAGTGTGGATTTAGTCTGAAAGTCTGTGACATCTCCCTGCAGTTTGTCTTCATTTGTATGTAAGAGGTCTACTGCTTTTTGGAGAAAATTTAGGAAAAAAAAAAAATCAAAAAATGTGTGCGATGAAAATGTTAGTTTTCCTTGTAACTGTGGACCATCATTCTCTTTACTCTATTTCCAAAATAGAGTTTGTTTGTTTGTTTGTTTGTTTGTTTGTTTAACAGCATAGCTGGTTGAATTATATTCCTTTTGCTATTCAGTTATGTGAGATTTTTTGATACCTTGAAGAGGAACAACAGAAAGTTCAAAATAAGTGAAGTCCTCAGAGTACCCTTCTACTCCCACTTTGTCACCATGCAGGAACAATGTCAAATTGAGTGTAAAACAGTCAGGACAATGGTGTAACTGCATCATTTGCCTTGTCTCTATAGCCTTGTTTATAACTGTTTGACAATTTTCTCTGCTTGACCCAAACAAATGAGCTCTTGGAATGATGACTGCTGACTTTGCCTGCAACTTAATGCCATTATGCAGTAAAATCTTCACGGTTTCTTCACATTATGAAATAGAGAACAGGAGGCAGCTTTTCTCCCTGGTAGTATTGTTCCCTCTTTGGGGTCTGCTGCTGAAACTCCTACATGGTATATTTGCTGCTGTGAGTCTTATAAAAATAATATTTCTAACAGCGTGTTTGCCCAAATGTTTCATGAAGCTCTACAGACTTGGAACAAACTTAATTATTGTGTAGAAGAGTGTTTAATTGCTGCTGATATGTTATGTTTAAAATTCGTTTGCTTTGCTTGCTACAGAAACGCCTTAGCAAAGATTTCATAATATCTTTACTGAGATAATATGCAGAATTCACCTGGAGCTTTTCCACTCATTTTTCTTCCTAAGACAATATATAAATAAAATTATATGCCTAATTTGATGGAACTTGTCTTTTTTTTGTTTTTAAAGATAAAAGGCTCTGAATTGTAGTAATCATATTGATAGCTACATATACATGCAAGTAAATAACTCTAGAATAAATAGTCTATTAGTCTGCATCTGTTCAGATGTTACCACTGGATGTATTTTCAGAGTTGTAGAGTCTTTTACCAAACATACATTTTATTGAGATAATCAAAATTATGGAAGTCAGATGGAAGCTTGACTGTATTGCATAGTATATATCGGGTGATAAATGAAGTTCTGTTATCCAGAGAAATCTTGAAGAGATAACTTAATTGGTTAAATTTTTGTTCTGATTAGTGTCAAAGCCTCATACTATAGGATGCTCATATAACATGTATATGATTTTACACTCCTGGTTTATGAAGATACATGCTGTCAACCCTCTCACAGGATCTTATTTACATTTCCATAAAGCCTTTTTTGTTATTTTGATGAAATTCAACAGCATTTAGTATTTCTTTTTGTTCAAAGAGAATGCACTGTACTTGAATTTGAGGTAATACATACATCATATTGACAATTAAATGCAATAATGAAGTAATCAGTAAATTAAAACTTGCAGTGCTCAGCTAAAGATTAGAAAATTCATATTTTATGTGGTTTGTGTTATGTATCTAGGCTAAATTAAACTCAGCAGAGCAGATAAGTCCATTGATGAGGCAATGAAATGCAATCTGAACATGCTGTTGTCTTACTGTTAGCAGTATGTTAAGTGGAAAATATTGAAATTGGAAAATTAACATCTTAAACAGTGTCATTTCTTTCAAGCTGCTTGTGGTCTTTATTTTAAGCTTTTAGAGATATTGTTCTTTTACTATTTCACTACTATTTATTTAAATACTCCAACTGGAGGTTGGAACAATTAAACTTGGTGTCACAGACTCAAAATTAGGCATTTCTGCCTCAAGCAGCATACACTTGAAAAGCTCACTCAAATAACACTGCAAACACTGAGATACTAAATTGTAAGGGCAAAACTAATTTTTTATTGAAGTCGTATTGCAAAGCTTCTGTGTCTTTAGAGACAGAAGTCTTCTTAGTCAGGTTAGAATTCCTTTCTGAGTATCTTTGCATTAAAAAGTTTATGAAGCCAAAAGAACAGAGTAGAACAAAGGCAAGCAAGCTAAGTGAGAAAAGATGCTATAAACCTGGCCTTGAAAATATAGTGAATGAAAAATGAGAATATTTGGATCTGCAAATGATAAAAGTATTTCATTATTATACAATATTTTATTAATATTTAATTTTATTATAATCAAATATAATTATTTTAATTATAGATTATTAATTATTACATAAAGCATCTTCCTGAAAGCTGTGTTATAATGAAACAAGCCCATCTCTGCCTCTCCTTCTGTGCTTTTGAGAAAGTAAAAAGCACAAAACCTAAAAGCATAGACATTGAAGAATTTCAGGAGCTTTTTGTTTGAAACCAAAACACCACTAGAACAGAGTAACTGCCATCAAAAATAAAAAAAATTAGGTAACTGTACAAATACCATCAGTAATGGGATGAAAGTAGAAATAACAATTCACAAATCACTGATTGTGACTGGTATCATGGGCACATAGCTCATGGTCCTTTAAGAGATAACTTTTTTTCCAAAGAATCAGATATAGCAGAAATCTCAGGCACTTGTTTCTTGATGAGCCTTGGGGCTACTTTTAACAAAAAAAGGCATTGCAGCCATGCTTTCTGCGTATTAGACAGTAGGCATAGCCTGAGGTAGGGATTTCTTCCTTTTTTCCTGATGTTTTTATTGAAATGAAGCTTTGGGATGAGCCAGCTCTCCCTTGCAAAAACCCTCTTTTGCTCTTGCTCCTTTCCAGTCACTCTCCCCTGACATTTGGGCCCAGACATTCTGGGACATTGTGCCCACGTCTCAGATAGATTGGGATAATGTGAATCAGTTTCTTCTGTATCATAATGCACTAAAGCCCTCACAGTCACCAGCAGTGAGAAAAATCTGCATGAGTAGAAGCAATTGAAAACTCTAAGTCTGGAAATGATTGACTTTTTTTTTTTTTTCTTTTTTACAATCAACATATCAGTAACTAAACTTCACTTTGACTGGGTAGATGGTCTAAGTATTGCCTCTGTCAGTCTCAAGAACTGCCCTGAACCATTGTAAATGAAGCACTGATCATCTGGGGCCTGTTTTAACACGAGCTTCAGTGACAGTTCACATTATCAAAGAGAATGCTCACCCATAAAGTCTGAAACTGCTGCCTTAATGTATCAAGCAATCTTTTTGTATGTGCGCTATCTGCCAGACTTTAGCTTCTCCTGAAAATGAGTTGAAGTTTACATTTGAACACATATACAGATAACCCTATGAGTTAACCAGGAGTAAAGACTGTCAGATCTCTTTAATTGTAAGTCTTGCCTGTTTTACAGTTCTCTTCATCTCCTTTGTTACTGTCTTCTTACAGAGACTCACTATTAGTATCTAGAGATGCTACGTGACATTTAGGAGAGAGGCTCTTCTATAAATGATCAGGCTTGTCTGCTGCAGTATTGGGCACCAATCCAATTTTAGAGTGTAAAGTTTTATGTAAATTCATTGCATGAACATCTATCAGAGAAATGTTATTTTCAAAGGCATAAGAGAATAGATTCTCTTTCTCTTTAAGCATGTATGTGTAAGACATGCATCACTAGTCACATTAAATACTAACTGCAGCTTCAAACTTATAATGTAAGAATATCCTTTGGCCATATATTATCATTCCACAAAATTGTATATGCAAAAAGTTACAACTTAAGTGCAAGATAATGTTTGCCCTCTGCTTGGCTGTTTGATTGCCGAGACTACTCAGAATTAAGTCACAGACAAGTGTCACAGTGTAAGGATTCAGCAATGGCCGATTGCTCCAAGCACAGGCGGCACAGTGCATTCTAATGTGCGTTAGATGGATGTGGGTGTTGTGTGGGTAAATGACGAGGTCACTGGAGATCCAGGAGGTCTGACACTCAGTCCAACAGACACATTTGCACTCTGGATGCTATCCACAAACTACATTTAAAACGAAAACCAGGTAGTATATTTTTTGCAGTGGAATTTGTTAATGTGACTACTAGATGTGTCAAGGTCTCTGGGGGTATTATCCGTCATTTTTACTGCTTTGCCTGCTAGATGCTTGTGCCAGAGAGACCATCAAGATGTACTGGCTGTAATGTACACCATCTTCTCATTGTTGTTGTACTCTGAACCACTGTGACCATGCATTTTCCTTCTGCTCTGACACAGGTCACAGCTGTGAAAACACAATTTGAATTTCTAACGGATTTTATGTTATGCACGCTGTGAGAAATGAGAGAAATATCTTGAAACAGCAATATTCAGGGTATCTAATGATGACTCTGATGCACAGTTATCCTCATGCCATTCATTGCATGTCAACTCTATTTATCGCCTGCTAGTTGAATATAATATTAAAGTTCTCCAGAAACTGTATTCTCTCCTCTACTGCAGTGGGACATGAGTGTTCAATGAAGGGAAGAAAAAATGATAGAATAAAAATTTCCGTAATGGAATCTCACTGGAATATGTTTTGAGAACTGAAACATGAATCTTAATTCTTATTTCTCTAGCCCTGATTGTTCTGGAAGTTAGGAGGCCATAAAATAATCTTAAAGATTCACAATAAAACAGTTATTCTTAGTGCTTTTAACATAGTTGCCCACTGCTGATTCTGTCTACTTGTGAAGGTGACTGAAATAGTTTGAATTGTAAAAAAATAGCTTATTCTAATTCACAGAACATCTTTCACTCCTCCTAAATGTTTTTTCTTTCTTTTTTCTTTTTCTTTCTTTTTCTTTCTTTCTTTTTCTTTTTCTTTCTTTTTCTTTCTTTCTTTCTTTTTCTTTCTCTTTCTTTTTCTTTCTCT
>VZTE01004192.1:1056767-1103748 GCA_013397775.1 Eulacestoma nigropectus | reverse complement strand
TTTCTTTCTTTCTTTCTTTCTTTCTTTCTTTCTTTCTTTCTTCTTCCTTTCTTTCTCTTTCTTTTGTCTTTCTTTCTTTTTATTTTTTCTTTCTTTTTCTTTCTCTTTCTTTCTTTCTTTCTTTCTTTCTTTCTTTCTCTCTCTCTCTTTCTTTCTTTCTCTCTCTCTTTCTTTCTTTCTTTCCTTTAATCTATGACAATGTTCACTGTTAAGCTCAGTCTAAAATTTCACGAAAGAAATGCTCTACAAGCAGCTTTCTTCTCCAACACTTTCCACAGGCATGCTAAGGTTATAGTAATCTGTAGAAGATGATAGCTTCTGTGTTATGTTCCTTTTCTCTTTGATTGAAAAGTAGTACAGTCCTTGGACTGCAAAGGACTTGGTAAGTGGAATCCTGCCAGAAGGAATGTTCTGACGGGCAGCAGATATTTGAAATAAGTCCAGTATGAGTTGAGTTCAATTTTTCTTTTATTCTTGAGCAAAATACAAGAAAATGAAATTCTTATTTCTCCCCTGTACTTCATAAGTCTTGCATACCATCGTGCTTTATAAAAGAATACACTTGTACAAAGTAATTTGTTGTTTTTAGTGCTCTAGAGCTGTTTCTGTGGAACTTGGTTTCTAGCGCATCCTTTCCACTTTAACAATGCTTACATAGCACTACTTTAAAGGAACTAGTAAAGCAGCGTGACGCAGCTACAAGAATTAAATGTCTCTCTATCCCATTCAGAATATTCTCTACAGATGTGGTTTTACATAATTTCTTAACCTCTGACTGGAATAAAAATATAGATATTTAATGACAGGAGAGCTGTCCTTGTAACTTGTCATAAGTTTACTGCTGCACACTTGCACTACAATAAAAAGTGTATTTTGCACTGAGGAGTGAATGCAGTCATGTACAGAACAAAAAGGAGAAGGGGAACATGAATGTTAAACCTCTTCCCCCCCACTCCCCAAATGACGGAGTTATTATTTCTTGAAGAGTAGTAAAGTTTAGATACAGTAAGGAGAGAATATAAATTAAATTTTATTTAGACAATGAGTCACGAAAGTCATCAATTTCAGACGTAAAATTTGCATCACATTTCTTACTATAAACCCATGAGCCTGGCTGCAATCCTGGAATAGGAGAAATTTTTGTCCCAGTTTTCTATGTACCTGCAGAAATTGTAGATGCAAGTCTTGCTTTTGAGCAACCCAGCAACTAAATGAGCGAAACATTCCATTAGTCAGCTACGCATTCATTTGTCTGTGGAAATTGCACATGTTTATCACTATCTCATGCAGCAATAGCAATTCTAACCCATAGTTCACCACGTGCTTTCCCATGTAAAAGTTCCTGTTTTCCTTCTCTTGACAGTGTTTTAGATTGAGGTCATGTCTGCTGGAAAATATATTCTCTACAACTTAGAGATGATGGCTACTAAAGATGAAAAGACCATAGGGTTCCCGAGTACAGATGTATTTTTGTAGCAAACTCATTAATTAGGATTAATTATTTGTACCCTGAATGAACAACCCTATCCTGCCTACTCTTCATGGATGTGATTATTTAAGTTACATTGCTTTGCAACAGTTTTCACAAGATCCTTTTCTTGTTTAGGCTGCCAGCCTTGGAGCTCACTCTGGGCTTTAACAATCAAGCTGAGTTTCCACCTGACCAGCAGCGTTAACAAAGACTTTCTGGGCACTTTCTACCATGACCTACAACTGTGCAATTTCACTTCCAAGCACAAGGCATTGTGACCTTGATTTGAAGACCATGAGTTTTCACAGGTATAGATGAAGACCAGATTTTCCCTCCAGGCTTATTCATATTGATGATGATGATGATGCCGGAAACATTAAAAAAAAATGTAGTTAGGGTAATGAAATTTTTCAAATAGTCTTCCAGGAAGTAATTTGTGGCACAATGACTGTAAAAAACACTCAAATGCCGTCATAAAAAAGAGCTTTTGCATTTTTTCAGTGAAGGAGCTTGCTTTAAGAACTCTGCCTGCAAGTCTAGCAGGTGATCACTGCTATAAGAACAAACCATCACTGTGCTCTCTCTCACCTTGTGCTTCCCATCTCTATAGTAACAAACAGGGAAAAAAACCTTAGGCATCTAGATAATAGCTAACCAGCCAAAACTGGGTGGAATAATGATCACTTGTTTGCAGACAAGGAAAATTCTCTGCTAAGTAGACATCAAAGGCAATGCTGACCAAGACGGAAGTCAAGGAGAGATGCCTCTTCATCTGTGGCTCTGGCCTTTGGTGCACCTATATAAATTTTGACTCTGAAGCTTTCCCAGTTATGTTCCTGATAAAATTGAGTATATCCCTCGAGTTCCTGATACACGTTCCTTAAAAGGTTAAGACCAATCGTGGCAGGCAGTTCAGGCAACATCTGAGGGATGTTCTCCAAAAATCTGCCTCCAGTAACAATCCCCCATGGCTTTAGGGCTTTCTCACAAATCCAAGGATTTCTGCAGTGGTCTTGGTATTCATCTGCTGCTACTCTGTTTCCTGAACTCTGGCTGTTCCTCATTACACTGTCTTCCACGGCACATAAGGGCACAGAGGCTGCCGCAGGAAGGGAGACAAGTACATGGAAAGAGGATTCCAGAAGAAGAGGTAGGTTACTTGAATTTTCTGAGCAGTAAATTTGTCAAAACTGGGACTGCAAATGGCATCACTTTAAAAATCGGGTTAAAAATTGGTGGGTTTTTAAATCAGCCATTTATTTTGGGAAATGTCAAGTTAATTTAAAAAAAACCCCAAACCACTCATTTAACTTTTTCTATATAAGAAAAAAGTTTAAAAATATGTTAACCCCCTTTTTTCCTTTACACAGATTTGGTTTTTATACAGAACAATATATATTGGTACTGCATGGTGATAATTTTTAACACTGAGAAAAATTATCATGGTTAATATTTTTGCACCTCTTTTCTAGGGATAAGGAAATAGGATCCATTGTAGAGGATCCAAAAAAGAAGGAAGTGATGTATTGATGCAAAAAAAAAAAAAATGCAAGTAAGAAGAAAGGAAAAGCAAATACTGTCTGGATAAGACTGATGTGATCAGAGCCTTAAATGTGGTCACTACTGGTTGCCATTCATGATTGACAGTCAAGGTTACCTCAGCAGCTATTAGGATCTTCTGGTGAATATAGATGACACTGAAGTAATGTTGTTTACTGAGAGTCTGACAGGTTTCAAGGATAAAATACAAAGTGCCACTGATGAAGTCAACTGACAGGGACACCACAATTTCCTTGTCTTTAATTTTTTTTTCTAATGTGTCGTGATCTGCAAAGTAATATTGACGCTACAGTATTTCCTAAAATAGATGCCATTATGTTCATTAGATGCTTCACATCTGGATATCACAACCAGTAGCTGTTGTAAGTAGCGGGGAGGAGGGGGGAGGGAAGTAATTTTGATCTTTTCTGGGTTTTCTTGATTAGATATCTTAGACTTCATAAGCATTTATTTAATTCATATTAGCATTTAACAGTCAAATGCCCTCAATGGAGAAAAATTACCCTAGAGGCAGCAGAGAAATTAATGGTTATTCTGTGATAGATCTTCTCTCTGACAAGGACTTAAATATTGAAATTCTAATTTATTTATCATCCAGGAAGATGACATTTTATCCCTCCAACCATTTGACAGGAAGACACTATAATTATGCTTTCCCCTGAGTTCCCGTTTTCCCCTCTGTACCTTTTGTGAGAGATTATAAGAGTTCAGACTCCCAAACAGGTTTGTCCTTACAGCAGCACATTTGTAGTAATCAAAGCAAGTGCAGTGACTGGTTCTTTCTAGATCATTTCTCCAAGCTGAAATTTTTTGCCTTCACGCTCTGTTATGGAGATGACAGATGGCAATGTGTTTGTTAGGAAAAGTGGAGGTGACTTTAATGCACTCTCTGTACATCTCTATGCTTGCTCTATTATTAAGCTCTGATTTGTTCTGAGAGAGAGCACAAAAGGCAGTCACTGTATCTGAACACTATCTTGCAAATAGGAGTAGTGGAAATATTGCATGTAGTTGTGGTTTGAGTAATTTTCTCTAGGAAAATTATTCTTACGTATTGCAGTCAGAAACTCAGGATGGGGAAACACAACCAACTTATGGCAGCTACATCGTATATGCAGCTATCCATTTATGCTGTAGGAGACTTTTGATAATGTTGCTAGTGGCTTATAATGTGAGCAATGTGTCACACGCTCTTAAAAGGCCATGCAGCCTTATCAGTCCCTAAAGATAGCTAACTGCAAACCACTTCTAATATTCTGACATTCACTTGAAATGCCAGTCTTACACTTCAGCCTGGTCACTGGAGCTGTCATGTATGACTTACTAGCGTTTCTGAAAACAAAACTAAAAGCCAAGTAAGAATTTGGAGGAAGACTGGCAAGAAATGGTTGGACTTTAAAAACATGAAAGTAAGAATCAGGAGGGTGGAACATAAATATGTGGATTCTGGAGTAGCTTCCAAGCTGTCTCTCAGCCCTTGCACACAGCCTGCAGCGAGCACTGAGGGTCCTGTCTGAGCATTCAAATGTTTTTTAAAGAAGAGGGTTAGCTCTTTGCTGCCATAGAGAAGAGGGGGATTGCAGGTTTCCCTACTTTCTCACTGTATTCCTGCAGCAGCAGCGGGAAAGAGGGGCCCCTACCCCAGAATCCTTAACTGGGAACCAGTCACCTCCTCATCCCAGAACTCCTGCACTGCCTCTGCTTATGCCTCCCACCCAGCAGAAAAGACAGACCAAGGAAGTGGTGCTTGGTTGAACAGTGTATAGGCAGGATAGCCCACAGTGTGGCAGCCAGGCCCTTTTCCTAGTGTGCCTTGGCTTTTGGCTTAAATTAGCCTGGGGCATAAAGCTGGGCATCTTGAATCATACAGGCAAGTGGCGCCTCTCAGATGAACCAGAAACCACTTGTAGTGTTCTCATGGCCTGGCATGGGAGAAATAGATTTCTCCAATTTTAAAAGTCAGGGAATTGCATTTCAGTGGTCTCTCAGGATTCTCCAGTGACTTTCATAGCTTGTGCTTCCAGGGCCAGTAGTGTACCATCTATTCTGTGTCAGTTTTGATCTAGAATGAGTTTTGTTTTCTTTTGTTTCAGAAGGAAATTGATATTTCTGAAGATAACAAATGGAGAAGCTTAAGTAAAAGGTCTGTTTGTATGAGAGGAAGATGAAGATTGTAGAGAAGAAAAGAATTACATTGTTGTTTAAAAGACTCAGTTCTGCTTTCCCTACAAACTCCTGGCTTCTCATAATATTAATAGGAGCTTTGAATACTCAAAGGTCAGGGGTTCTGTAGCTACAGGTTTGTATCCACATGCATCCAAAAAACTAAGAGTTTGGGGCTGTGTAGCAAACAACAAAAAATGAAACTATATTGCACTGTTTTGATAGAAATGCTGTGATCAAATGAGAATACTTTATCTCTTCATACCCTGAGAACCCTGAAATATGAAGTTACTCATTTGTAGGGTAAAAGTGGGGAAGAAAAAAAAAAAAAAGCAAATTGCTGTTGCTATGCTTTGACATTTTGAGATGTATAACATCATGATTCTCTTGGTTTTTTTGGTATTTAATGGTTTCTCCATATTTTACAATAAGTACTGATAAACTAAAGAACAGAGTATCTCAGAAACCTGTTGTCAATGTCCATATATTCTACAACTGTCCATATTTTTGTTATATGTACCTATTCAATCTTTTTTGTCTATTGAAACCAAATATAAATACTCTGGAACAACTCAAAATCTTCATACGGAACCAAAGATCAACACAACAGAGTAGCTCTTCTTCGGGAGACTGTGATAGGTAGGGTACTGATCACTAAAGGCAAGATGTAAATAATTGTGTTATGGATAGAAATGAAGAACCCAATTCTGAGTCTTCTGAGTCTTTGTTTATTTGTTTTGGTTTTGTTTGTTTTGGTTTGTTTTATTGCAAATAAGAGAGCTTTGTTGGTCAGGCTTTTCTCAATGCTACAACTGTGCATAGATTATATTTCCTGTTAGTGAAATTGTGTAGATTCAGGTGGCTTTAAACTGGCATACATGTATACGAACAGTAGGACCAATTTTAAGGTTATAGAACTGCCAAAAGTGTGTGACTGGATAAAGGGCGAAACTTACACATAGACGTTACAAATACCTGTTTGGTTTAACACTTGTTTTTTCTAAGGTGTGTACACACCTTAAGCAAAGAAAACAAGCAGTAAGCCCTTTTTAGATGTAGATAGGGGATTTTTTAACGATTATGATTTATTAGTCATATAAGCAAATTTTTTTGTGTAATAAATATGAAATATCAAATACAGTAAAGCAACAAGGGGGAAGATGCACATGAAATTTTACGTGATTTTGAGTTTATGTGTATGGAGATCTAGGACTCCTGCTGGCTGTTTTGAGAGAAATAATTTAATATTTCATAATTGGGGAAAAATGTCAAATATTTCACTAATATTTTCAGAAGCATCTGCTTGATTTAAGAGTCCAGAAACTTTTCTAAATATGGCTTAAAATTTTGCCCCAGTGTGCCATTAGTTGCAACTGAGTGCCAAAGTATGTAATTTGAAATATAGTGCTAAACACTAAAAAGAATCCCAGAAACTTTCCTCTGGACTCAAATCATATTAATTGTCTTAAATTCTGCTAAATACTAAGTCTTGCAAAAGACATAAATAGATAAAAATCTGATTTCTGTGTTTGCAGTTTAACTGAGAAAGGACATGTCAGTGCAGGAGAACTGGTGGCAAACAGCTTGGAAACTATTTTCAAATAGTTCTTTTTGTTAACTTTGTTATTTGATTGCAATTGTCTCCAACTTGGCTGCCAAGTACAGCTAAGAAAGTCAACAATGGGGAACAGATCAAAGTATAAAATAACTCTAATTAAGTTAAAATTGCCCAAATATCAATTGACGTTCAATCAGGAATGAAATTGCTTTTCTACTAATAAAAGAATCTAACAAAACTAAAAAGTATTATCTTACCATTATGGTAAAATTAAATAAGATTTTCCTGGAAAATTGTTTTCCAAGTATGTTTGGATGTGGAGTCCAGCAATAATGCATATTAGAGAGCAATTTATATTTTGTCGCATTTACAAGCCAGAAAGCCAAACCAATAGAGGCTGCCACTGTGTGTGTGCACGCACATACATGTGACTGCTTCGTGTGTGCTGCTTACCACACCCCACTTTTGTGTGTCTCTGTCAGAGGCAGATTTCCTGCAAGACTTATGCCGTGCTTGAAAGCTTGTCATGCTACAGATCAGTCAAACTGAGAATCAGCATTGCCTTAACCATGCTGCTAGGAGATAGGGAGAAAAAATTTTCTTGTTGATTGAGTCAGCACAGAATTTTTACTGCAGTGCAGAAACATGTGTTTTCCAGGCTTCAGCTAAGTATCCTCAAAGACTCTTCTTTTTTCAAAATGCACTTGCCTTCAGCATGTGTGTGTTACGGCCATGAAGACCCTGAAAACAATGCCTGCACTTCCTCAGTTTTTTGGGGTTTTTTTTGTAAGAAACAATGTCTATGATAAGATTTTTACTTATTTTGCTTCTATTATCTGATGTGAACTCAGTAGCACATGCTGTTATCTCTCTAATGATGAGAGAATTCTGTAACAAAGAACACACTATATACACATCAATTAATAAAATGAGTTAACTTAAAAGTTTCTGTTTTGGGGCTCTGCCTAACTCTCTCATATAAGAATGATGGAACCCTGGCACTCATGTTTTGTACTGGCTATCATTTCAGGAAAACCTGTAGGCAGTAAGCTATCTGGGTCAGGAAACACCATTTTGTCTGTCAGGCAGTGTGACTCAAATTCATTTCTGACTCTAAGCATCTGGAAAAGTAATCTGTTTTCTTGAGGATCTTTTCACTCTGGTGTGAGGACCTGAGACATCTCAGTTTAATTGCCTGATGTTAGAGAAATTCATCTGCTTTCATGGCTGTTTAAAAATACAAATAATCTCATTCCTTCCATAGAAAAAATTAGCTCTTCTGTTAGTATTATGCACACACAGATTTTTGTGACCTATCATTTGCAACCTTTTCCCTTCGCTGTTCAAATATGCCTTGAATATTTGGCACTCAGATAAGTGTAATTTCTTCTGCAATCACTTTCCAATTCTCTTTAACCTCACAATATTTTTCACTGGTAGAATTATCAGAATGCCTTTTTCCACTGTGTAAGTCTTGTATTTATAGTCACTTACACTTTTTAGTCTACAAATAAAATGCAAACACCTCTGCAGTGCAATGTTAAGTTTGCTTAGTAGCTTAGAAAAAAAAATACAAATAGCACATTTTAGCAGAAAGTGTAATGAAGCATATACATGCACATACAGAATTGTTGAAATAATTTTAATTTTATATTCTCTTTTTTTTTTTTTTTAATTTGGTAGTGTGAAGAGATGCATTGGGTTTGTGTGGCAAGGCTTTGGTAGTGGGGGGTTGGCTTCTGTGAGAAGCTTCCAGAAGCTCCCCCCATGTCTGACAGAGCCAATGCCAGACAGCTCCAAAATGGATGGGATAACATATTTAGGAGAGGAAAATCACCTCTGCAAATGCAGCTGGAGAGAGGCATGAGAATATGTGAGAGGAACAGCCCTGCAGAACCAAGGTCAGTGTAAAAGGAGGGGAAGAAGGTGCTCCAGGTGCCAGAACAGAGATTCCTCTGCAGACCCTGGAGGACTCCATGCCAGAGAAGTTGGTTGCCCAAAGGAGGCTGTGACCCCTTAGGAAGTCCATGCTGGATCAGGCTCCTGGCAGGACCTGTGCCCCCATGGAGATAGAAGCACACACTAGAGCAGGTTTGCTGGCAGGACCTGTGCCCCTGTGGAGATAGAAGTACACAGTAGAGCAGGTTTGCTGGCAGGTCCTGTGACCCTATTGGGGATCCACCTCTGGATCAGTTTGTTTCTGAAGGACTGCATCTCATGGGGAGGACTCACACGGAAGAAGTTTGTGGAGGACTGTCTTCTGTGGGAGGGACCCCAAGCTGGAGCAGGTGAAAAATATGAGGAGTCCTCCACCAAGGAGAAAGGAGTAGCAGAGGCAAGGGGTGATGAACTGACCACAGCCCCCATTCCCTATCCCTCTGAGCTGCTATAGAGGGAGGAGGTGGAAGAGAAAGAACAAATACAGGATGGGCAAGGAATGGATTAAGAGCAGCTTTTAGGTGAAAGACTCAGGGGTGTTGGTTAATGAGAAGTTCAACATGACTCAGCAATGTGTGTTTGTAGCCCAGAAAGCCAACTGCATCCTGGGCTGCATCCAAAGCAGCGTGGCCAGCAGGGTGAGGGATGGGATTCTGCTCCTCTGCTCTGCTCTGGTGAGATCCTACCTGGAGCGCTGCATCCAGCTCTGGGGTCCCCTGCATAAGAACATGGACCCCTTGGAGCCAGTCCAGAAAATTAACTCCATTTCTGCCAGACACAATCACGGAGAAATGCAAAGATCAAACTTCAATGAAAACATACTTTTTCATAAGTTCAAATGTGATGGCACAGGGATGTTATGTTAATTTTAATTTCTATTGCATAAATATTATTATTTGGTTTTTTTTAATTTTCTTCTTTTTACATTCCATTTTTTTTTCTGAGTATTATTGTTTGCACTGATTATATCATAGATAAGGTTTTCATACCAAACTATACTACAAATTGAACTTGATAAGATTATCTAGGACTTAAAAACATACTTTCCCTTAGGACATAAGAAGCAGGTGATAAAAACCTTATGAAAATAGTAGAAAAAAAGCAGAATGTGCATTAACTGAAGTAGACAAAAAGTGTAGAAAGTCGATGTTTTTTGAAGTGGTTGCTAATATTGAAATTATTGCTCATACTTGGGGTTCACATGGCAAGTTTTTATTTTCTTGGTTTCTTGTTTTAATTGTAGTTTTCAATATTAAGTATTCTCTGTCACAGTCTATTTCTCATGTAAAAATAGAAGAATTGTTTTCACTTATGCAGTGTTTGTCCTTTGTAAAAATAGCCAGTTGAAGAACCCTGTCTGCCTGGAGAAATTTCATGAGTGTTAGGATGCTGTCAGAGGAATGCCAGCATAAAATCTTTGAGAAGTCTTGGAAGATGGATTACCTTGAAATTTGCTCCTTGTGTTTTGAATTTTTATCAGAGTATACTCTAGCTTTAATTTAATAATATGGGTTTTCTGGAATTAAATGGGAGCACAATAGATTCCAGATGTGGTATGTTTCATTTTTTGTGTTTTGTTGGGGTTTTTAAAAATATTTAGAAATAAAAGAACTGAATCTTTGCCAGGAAAGTGACGCATAGACATACTTGGAATTGCTTTCAGCCCCCATTTCCCTCTCCTTTTTCCTTTCCAGCTGAGACAACCCAACCAGCACTCAGCATTTGTCCCCTTACTTCTTGCCTTTCTGTTGTAGAAAGACGGTGGGAGAAAGTGCTCATGTAGCTTTGATCTTCCATCCACAGGTGGAGAACTGACATGAAGGAAGGCTCTAGGTAAAGCACATTCCACTAAGATTTGGACCACATGCCCAGACAACCATTCTACAGCATGACATAATTGCCAGAAAAGCAAGAAAAACTGTTCATACCATTCAAGTCAGGGACAGGAGATCTTACTGGTATTCATGAGATACATTTTCATCCTGAATACAGTACAAATTTCATAGTTATAATTGAAAGAGAAATCCAAGCCTGTAATTAAAATAAATTAATTATTTCCGAAACGCATTCCCTACATTTCAGCTCGCCATTGGAGGGAAGTGTCACTTAGCTGCTGTTGCCTTCAGCTTAAAACTTCTTATAAATTACGTATTTTGGGAAGTAATTTTTAGGTTGTAACAGGAATTTTTCAAGCTTCTAACGAGTTGCAAAAAACCTTAATGATAACGACTACAAAATTCCATCAGCAAATACGTGTTGAGTCGTTTTATTGTTTAACATTTTTTTGTTCTTTTTCTCATAAATACCAGATGGCAGCTTTGTTCATGAAACCTGCAATTAAACTTCCATGCTTCAGAATGAAAGTTTCTGTCTGAACACATGAGCTTCTGCCTGAGCCTCTCATTGTTTCTGGACACTGATGTTAAGATGGAGGACTACAGTATCCAGAACACAACACATATTCAGTGAGGTTGGAATTTACTACTTCCTCTCCATTATACTTGCTCTTTGCACATAGATGGGGCATCTAATCATACTGTGTCTGCAAAGCGTAAAAATAGTGAAAGAATAGCCAGTGATGGGTTGATAATTTGCTTGAACCTTGAGGTGAAAATTAGTAAGATATTAACCTGTTGTCATAATAAATGTATTGTATTCATTATTAAGTTGAGCTTAAAAATTAGGAGGAGGTCATCCTGTGGAAAGCTCTATAGCAGCTATCAGCAGAATCTCTTGGAGTGGCTTAGAGGATCTGTTATTGATCTTCAGGCATGATCTGCTCAATTCTATTAAATTATGTCGACAAACGTGGCTTTAGGGGTATGTTAATATTTCAGACTGAAGACTGAAGGAAAATACTGCTATTTTTACCCAAGATCTATTAGTCCTGAATGTGATAGGCAATAGGTGCCACTGAATGAGCAAGAGATAGAATCTTTGGTCAAATCTAAAACATATCAGTAAATGTTCAATAGTGGGAAAGAATAGAAAGTTTATGTTGAATAGTTTTTTATCCTTCCCTTTATCCTCAAGAAAGTTTGGTACAATGAGTTCTTGATTACAGTGGGAATATGTACTGAGTCAAAGAGAATATTTAATGAAAGAAACTGATGTGTAGATCTGTGTCTCTTCCATGTGGAAGTGGCTTGGCAATTCAAATTAGAGGCATGCAAAGCTTAGGGGTAAGTGTATCCTCTCTGAACCCACTAATCATCCAACTCACCTCTATAAATTGCTCCAGACCTTGAGGACTAATCATCTAAGTGCTCTTTTTTTGTCAAGAGAGTAAAAAAGAAGTTTCAGAACGCAGCTGATCCCATCATCTACTGCGAAACTCAGGAACCTGATTTGAAAACCTTTCAAGAGCACTTGTAATTTCCAGCTATTTCTACAGTGGTCGTGGGTGGTCAGGGTGCATGAAATCTCTCTAGAAGCTTCCTCACTTGCTGGTGAAAACATGCTCTGGTTTTCAGATACACAAACTATGTATATTTGAAGAGCATATCTTTGAGATTTTTATACTCTGCAATTAAACTCTGCTTCAAACTCGCTGTCTGTCTCCCAGCTTCAGGAACAACCTGGGATAGCATTTTATAAAAGAACTCTTTTTATTCCCTTTCTACTCTTACAGCCCCCTCCCCACACACACACAGACACGCACATAAAACCCCAACAAAACAGAACAAAAACCAACTAACCAACCAACCAAAACCCCAACAAAACCCCAACAAAACTCCACCAATGAGCCAATCAAAAAATCCCCACCAATCCAAAAACCAATCAAGCAAAAAAAAACAACCCCCCAAAAAACCCCCAAAACCCCAATACAACTGTACACTTCAAGTTTTGTTGGATTTCAATGACAGTGCGTATTGACTTGTTTTTCCTTGTACTTAATTTATTAATGCTTAATAGAATTGTTTGCTAAGTATTCTGATATCCATGGTGTCAATTTTCAGCCTTATTCATTTTTTTTTCTTTTTTTAGATAAAAACTATTATGAAGTTTTCAGAGGAAATTGAACACGTGTTTTCTTTTTAACTGTATTTTTAGCAATGAATCATGTAGCATAGAGACAGAACAGTAAGAAGCAGGACTTTCACACTTTTCCCTCTTAACAGTATTCTCATTGTTTAGAGATTAATACCTTACTCAGGGAGATATTGAAAGCAGAAAAATCTGCTACCTGCCTTCTATATTCTAAATCAAATTGATGCTTTTAACAAGATTAACTCTGAATATGGGATTTTGCTGATTCATTTAAAGCTCTGAAAGAAAGGATTGTCACTAATTTGATCAACTTTATGCTCACACGTGCACAAAAAAAAAAAAATACTTTAAGCATCCTCAGAATGTATCATTGATGGAGAGCCTTATTCTTTAACTACAGATATATAATCCCTGACACTTCCAGAATATGTCACTCCCCAGCAGAGGCATAATTTTAGCCAAACAAAAAAATGGTGTTCAGTGCAGACAATGAGCTATCTTCAAGCACAGAGAAGAAGGAAGAGAAGTAGCCTTTTATTTAAAAGTATATAGACTCCTCTGCTCCCAAACACAGCACATCAGTTTTAGCACTGCCTTGCCACAGCACACCTTTCCAGCTCCTGGTTGGAACCACCACCAGCCTTTTCACAGTACTGACAGACAACCTCTACGAAAAACAGGAAAAAGTCCCTATTACCTTTAGTCAGAAGATAAGCTTTCAAGAACACTAGCTCAAATTTGTATGCACACACACATCTGTTTCTGGGAGCAGGAAGACTGATGGTAGCAGAAGCAGCAGAAGGCTGTGCCCGTGAGTCACTTTCATGTGTAGCCCAAGGAGGACCAAATGATATCGAATTAAAAAGATCAGTTACTACTATGAACAAAACTATAATTAGGTGAATGTTACTAACAAGGAGATAAAGAAGTATTCTATAAGCGTACATATGCATATATATGTGCATGTGTGTATGTATTTTGTTACTATTACATAAGCCTTGACAAGGGTTGAAGTTATGAAAAAGGTTGCCCATTTTAAGGTTAGCTACAGAGTTAATCTTGAAGTGATAAAGAAACCACAGCCATGACAGCCCCTCATGTACATGTGGGCATGGAAAGGATTGTCACAAAGCTAGTTGCAGCAGTCCTTCAAGTCTCCCTGCACAGCCTCTCTTTTTTTTTTTTTCCTGGGTTAGGCAAAGAGATAGAAGTAATTTGTCCCTCCTGAGGTCAGGCTATTATGTGACTGCAGATGGGGAAGAAGTCGAAGTCTGAGACAACCATCTCTGCCTGATAAAAACCATTAAGGTTTTGATGAAATCATTTCAACTGCTCTCCTCTTCAAGAAACAAAATTAACAAATTGGCTTCAGTCTGATCTTTGAAACACATTGAGACTGCTAAGAAGAAGCACAGAACCACTGAACCCTTCAACACTTTCCAGACCTGATTTCTAGCTAACATAAGTCAGAGTCATCCTGTTGTCAGAACTGCCAGTTTACCTGAGCTCACAGCATTTTCTTTTATATTTATATACACATACACACACACACACACATATATATATATATATATAATTTTATTTCTTTTTGGCACCTGGGTTGCGAACATCTCAGGTGCCACACTGTGTGTTCTTACCCCAGCCTGACGGCCCACTCCCACGGGTGACACACGGTGCACAGGAGCGGTTCGCATCTGCCACTCTCTTTGCTCCCAACATTGAGCCCTCGTTACACTTTGGAGGCTCCGCGGGCTCCCTCTGGTGGCCATCTGATCCTAAATATCCCAGAGCTGCTTTTCCAGGGAACCTAGTATAGGGAATGAAAATGTAACTTTGGTAACGAAAGATGGGGATATTTTAATTAAAAATGCTCTGCGGTTATATTGATCATAAGAAACAGCAAGGGAAGAAATGAACACAAAAAGCAGTCTAAATATTCCCTGAAGCCTGGATGCAGGGAGATTTTATTCCTTTGTAGTTAGATTTTGCCTAACATCTGTTCATGTGGGGAAAACTTTGCTGAAAAGCTGGCAGCATAACTTACTAAGGAAAAAAACTCTGAATGAAGAAGTCCAGCCGTGTAGTCAGAATTGGTTATCTAGCAGGGCCCTCTAAAAAAGCTTGACTGAAGTAGCATATTTTATTGAAGTTGAACATACAAAAATATCTCATTGAGGTTAACACTGGGGGAATGATTCCAAAATCTATCCAGGTGCTCCACTTCAGCCTTCCAATTGCTGCAGAAAGATGAGATGGACAAGAGCAAAACACTCTTGATGTAAGATAAGATATAAAGGTATCAGTGCTTTGCATCTGCTACAGCAGCTAATCATATTTATTTATCCCAGCCCTTGAAACTAATGTGAAGCCAGAGCACCATGACACCAACAGTTGGTGGTGTCACTTACTCTACAGTGCCAGTCACTGGAAGCACTTCTTGGTGGGCTGTAAATCCTCTTGTGGTCCCACAGTATATCATGCAATAAAAAGAAACAGTTTGAAAAGTGAAACATTATGCTGTTTGTCATTTTTCCTTTCCCTGTAAGCCAAATTCTCTGAATTACCTTAGAAAAGGCTATGAGGAAGCATGTCAATAGCCATCAGTTTTCTCTGGGTTTACCATGATCTGGCCAGAAGAATGAATTCAGCCCTAGAGCAAGAAAGGTTAGATATGTGTAGACACTGGCATAAAAATCACACACATATATATAATCGCTCATTTCTTAAATATTTGATTATTAAACTGTGTCAATAACTTCTGTAAATTGAAATACAAGACACACAGATATAAAGATTACCTTGTTGAAACGTATTAACTATTTTTTTTTAGCACAGATAAAATTAAAAGAGAAAATCATCATAACATCAGGTCCAACACAATCTTTGGCAGGACAAATGCTTTTCTTATTTACTTATTTTTTCCACCAGCATCAGGTTTCTTACCTAGCTAACTTTTTCTTTCTCTGACTTAGCAGGTTTTCGTCAGCCCTAGGACTTAGTGCTCTATTTTTAGAATGGTTATTTTCTTATAAAAAGGTAGGCACTTGAAAGGCCTGCTGCTGGATTTCAACAGAAAACTTTGGTGGCAGGGTCAGAAGGTGAGATGAAGTCTAAGACCTTCAAAGCTGACCTGCAACACAAGGTACACTGTGGAAATGCAAGAGGTCAGAGTTCATATTTGAAAATCAGAGGCAGGGTAGACGTGGGGCTGGTGATTTGATCATGCTGAGCTTAGATCCTCATGCCAGGTGGGATTAAAGAAGCTTAAGAGCTGCACTGACTTGAGTCAGACAATGATAGTTTTCAGGGATTCTGGATGGCTGAAGATAAATAAATATCATAGCAGTGAGACACCCTGTATCCGCTACTGCAGTATGCATGGGAATATGAAGTCAAGCAAGTGAGGGCTCGGTGCCTTCTTGATGCTGACTGAAAGCTTCTCTGTGCTTTCTTAAGGTATGATGTAGCCCTCCCTCACTTTGTACTGCCTGTTCCTAAAACATGTAAGAGCTGCCATTCCCTTGGTTTGTTCAAGATATCTCTGTCTTCGGCTACTGCCTGCAGAGGCAGTGCTGTATATGGGTGGATGTCTCTGGTGTGATCTCCAATTGCTCAGGGATCTCTGACCTGGCTTGCATCTGGGCAGCCACTAAAAGACCTAGTCTTCACGAATTTATTACAGTTCTTGTTTTTAAACTCCTGATTTGGTCAGCCTTCAGCACTGCAAAGAGTTACATGTCTTAATTGTCCTTTTCACAAATGTAGTTTCTCTGGTTTCATTCAAATATTGAAAAACACGAACCAAGGAATCCAATTCTGATTATTGTTTAGAGTAAAATGCATTTTCCTATTAATAAACTACCACATAACTCTTAGATTTCAATCCACTCTTTCATGCAAATGATACATAATATTAAAGGCTAATGAGTTCATAACCAGGGAACAGATAGCCCTCTAGTGCCAGGCTGTAATTTTTAATGAAGAAATCCAGGTGCTTTCACTCTCTGAAGTAATTCCATTGAAATCAATGCTCTGAAATACCATGTGAGCTAAAAATTAGAATGCACGCTCATCTTCTTTATTTTGTTCTGCTCTGCGACTCCAGCCAGTACTTCCATAACGGCAGTAATAGATTTTACTGCACCTTAAAAAATTTAGATCTCCACATATGTGGATTCTTTTTCCTCCATAGCTCTCAAAGAAATATTGAGATTATTTTGTTAAATACTTCATATTTTTCTGTTTTTATGGACAGACTTGAATTTACTGGGACAGTAGAGAGGGCACCAGAGCAAATAGAGCTTTATCTTTCCACAAAAATCCATTAAGAAAGTCCTCTGTTTCTATGTTGCAATACCAAGAGTTATTGAATCTGTGTTGTGCTAGTTTGCCTCCTGCTTTAGAAATTTATATTGGAAGCAAGAGAACAGGTAGCACCAGAGATCATCCAGTTTTCTCCTATTTTGCTCTTCACCATGAACCTCTTGTTGAATCATGATGGAGGGAGGAAAGGAGAAAGAGAAGGAGAGATCCTTACTCCCTACATCTGCTTGCTCTGGAACTACAACCATGCCAGACTGCAAAAAGAAAAAAAGGCTCTCTATTTTCTATCCAAAGCCTAAAGGTCACACATTGCAGCAAACCTGGGAATTTAATCTAATTGAGTTCTGCTTTAATCAGAAGAATTTCTTTTGTGTCCCCTGGGCTCTCAGTTTCCTAGGTTTAAATAATACATGAAAATTCATATGAAATCTCAGTAGGATTAATCTTCTAGAACTATAAAAATTTGAACCTGCTTTCCATATGTCTCTTTCATAGATGTTTTGGAGTCTAGTCTCTCACTGTATAGGTTTTAATAGCAAGTAGAAATCATGTACTGTTAAATAGTACAAGCAAGTTGCTCACCCCTTTTATTTCTATTCAGATATTTAAACTCCAAGACCTAAGTATGTCAGTTTAAGGATAAGCAGCTGCTTAAGTGCTCTGCTGAGTCAGACCTTGGTGGCATCCAAGGATTACCCGAAGTGTTTTCAAATAATCATGCCAGGTCTGACTGGCTGTGACTCAAGTAAGCACAGCAATGGGAACCCTGTGACCCAATTCTGATTCCTCAGTGGCCAGACTCTGAGACCATCATACCACAGCTTTTCTCTTTTTCCTTGGACAGATACGTGTGATCAGAGATTTTGTGATGGGAAGATAGCATTCCTCTTAATCTTATTCTAACTAACAATTTAATCTATAAAATGTGTTCCTGGCAAATCATAACTGAAGTTGTGCAGTTGAAGTATTATGCAATGGAAATTAGTTCAGACTGACCAGGTACCTTTAAATACAAAAGTACTTCAGAAGGACAGAGCATAGTTAAAAACCCACTTAAGTACAAGTCTAGAATCTCTCTAAGTGCTGAGAAAGAAGAAAAGGAAAAGCTTGGAAGTATTGAGGATTGAGGCCAATGGCTGACCAATTTTACATCAGAAATAGTAAGACATGAAGCCAATTATGTGACAAGTCTCTAGAGACTACACAGAGAAAGAGCATTCCAATATGCACCTTGCTGTTTTTCCAATAATGCTAAAAGTAATTAAAATAAACTTTAAAAACCAACAAAAACCCCCACAAAACTCAAACACACACACATGCCCCCCCAAAGCCCCCCCCACAAAACCACCATCAAAAAAACTTTCAAAAAGTTCACAGTTTCTATTTTATATCCTGCTGAATTGAGTGTAGCAAGGATTTTACCTTTTAGGGTATCAACCTGAACATATGTTTACTAGGTCCTTAGTAAGGTTGTGGCAAATGTTCTCTGTGAAATTTGTGGTGATGCAAATGTAGTTATTGGCTATGCATGAAGCACTTTCTGCCAATGATAACTTCAAATCAGGGACAATTTGGTAGTTTGTACACACAAACATGCATGTAAATGCAGCAGGATTCAGGCTGAATTGGTACAGCACTACCTGTACTGTTGCCTGTCAGCGTAGATTTTTCAGAGCAAACATGATGGAAATGAGTGTAAATGTCAAATCGCAGAATGAGGCTAGAGCCGTTTCAACTAAAAACGTATTTCAAAAACTATCACAGTGGTTTGAATCAATTCATGTGTCTTTCACAGTATAAAATCATGAAATACACGTGCTGTAAAGAATCTGAAATTATTTTCTTTACTTTAAACTGCAGTTTGAATTGATTTTCTATGTTACTTTTTGTTTTCAGCCACACCATCTGATAGGAAAATAGATACCTTCTGCACTAAATGAGCAGTTGAATTTCTGTTTATGCACTTTTAAGATGTCTAAACTGACACATGCAGGGTATTCAGCATTTAAAGGCAGTTCATGCTCTGTGTTACTGCATAAATACATGAAATTCAAGATCTCCCCACACTCCCTTCAACTTTGCCATGAACTAATTGGTCCCATTACAAGTCCTTTAACAGCAGTTGTGAGGAGATTTTGAGATGTCACATTTTAAAACCATTCCTTTTCCTTCAGTGCTTTCTCATTCAGGGCTTGTGTAGGTGTCAGATCTGTTCAAAGAGGGAGCCTTACTTATGCAAAATCTATGTCTATCTGAGATGAGGATTTGACTTTTATATTCATATCTGATTCAAAATGGTATAAAGCTGCATAAGTGTGACATTAAGATGTCTTACTAGAAATGACAATTTGTAGGTAAGTTATTGGGGAAGCTGGCTCACGCTCTGCTACCTCTTACTCAGTAGAACTTGAGGAAATAGTGCCTTTTGAGATCAGTGGTAGCAAATAACCCAATATTTAACAAAAAACATAATGTAAAAGACTGGTCCAAATTATGCCTAATTTAATTTTATTTTAATGTTTTAAATTCTGTTACCTTCTCTGCACTTTGGCAACTATATGGACCAGCAATTGGGACTATGAACTTCCTTTTGAAAAGGTGACCATTGCAGTACTCAGAGATCACTAGGCTGAATATGCACAAAGAGATCCAAATATATTCCCTATTTCATTATTTGAGTCTTCCTGCCATTATCATGTATATTACCCTCTTATCTGCTTTCTCATAGTTTTGATTATATATAAAAATATATTTTGAATACTCTGCTGACTCTTTTTTCAAAAGGAGGTCAGATTTCATATTCAATATGCATATGTTATTTTACATAAAATATGCAGAGTTTTGTTCTACGTTCATATTTTTCATTATACACTGACTAAATAGTCTGTTTTACACTTTGATTTGCTTTTCAAGAAGAAAATTGTGGTAGTTAGATGCAATATATATTTTTAAATGATCAGTAGAGCCATAGGTAGACTCTTGTGAATGCAGGCAAAGATGAAGTGGCAGCCTTCTCCTTTCATGTGTTTATTAGGTGAGTTGCACTGCTACCTGACTTCATAGAGGCCAACTGCTCTGGTAGCTCAGAATTAAATCTGGGTCTTGATTAAAACTACTTTCATTTTCATTTGGTTACAGGAGGGAGCCTGTGTAAAAACTGTATCTGTTTCAAGCAGTATAGAAAATTGGCTAATATACTTTATTAGCTGAGGATTTATTTGACAGTGCCTGCCTGACATGTGACAATTCTGAAATCATCCTAGCAAGCTGCTGCTGGAAAGAATGTTGATCTGGAAAGTCTATTTATTTTAAGCTACAAATTGTCTAGATTCATAAGAATAGATAACCGGGTGTACAGAAGTTATAAAATGGAACCACACTATTTCTGAAAAAGAAATTGTCTTGAGAAGATCACGGTGTTGCTTGAAACATTGTCTTGTGTTTCAAGCCATAGACAAAGCCAGGCAAGCCAGTCTTGATCAGTGATGGTATGAAACAAGTGTATAAAAGATTATGCAAACCTTTCCTCTTCAGTTTCTTTTGGAGGTGAACACTGACCAGATGTGATCTAGTCATGGTCAATTTTATGATGGATAGTGCAGCTATGGATATTTTCCCTTGTATCTTCCCATGGAAGAAGCTTTTGGATGATGGGCACAACAGTGATGAGGAAGTTTTTGCCTTCTTGGTTGTAGGGTTCAACCTTGAAAAAAGCCTTGAAAAAAATAAACTTGAAAGCCAGAAATACAAAAACAAGAAAAAAAGCCAAAAAAACCCTCCAACCCCCCCCCCAACAACAACCCTTTTAAATTAGCGTCTTAATGCATCTGATGATTTTATAATCTTATAATCTAACACCAGAACTCCAGAGAGATCAGGCCCCAAAGGCACACTGACATTTGCAGGGAGTGAGAAAAGAGAATATACTTGAGTAAACTTGTTTAACATAATTTGGAAGCTCGCTGATCAAGAAGAGAACAGGATTTTTATCTATTCCTTGAGAGTTTATTTACTGAGTATTAAAAATGAGATGTAATAGCCTTTAATTCTCTGCATGTTATGCACTCACACACTGATAAATGATGTGATATTTGGAGCTGGTGCTAAGTCCTTCATAATATAACAGACCTTTGAGTTCTTGGGGCAGTTTTCTTCGAAGAGTCTCTTTGATTATCTTTCTATCACTGTCTAAGCTGACAGAGCTGCAAATGTTATTGCTAGTCATAAAATTATCCAACCACAATGTCTGTCTACACGACCTGCAGTGATTGTAAATGCCACAAATTGATTATGCACTGTGGAAAAAAGACTTATCCTTTCATTCCTTCTAACTTTATTGCCCTTAATTTAATTAACTGTTGCTACATGCTATAGGTTAAAAAGAGAGGCTAATGTGTTCTTATTGTATAGCTTCAGACCTAGAGCATCTCCGACAAGTCTCTTTTGGCTCCTAACCTTTTCAGACAAAAAAAAGAGTACTGGCTAATAAATCTCTTCTTGTATATATCTAATCTTTTTCCTGTTTCTTTTTCAATCTCTCTTCCATCCTCTTTTACTTCCTGCTTACAGTTCTCATTTCCTGGCTATGCTATTCTTCTATCTGTAGCCAGTTTTCTGTCTGATATATAAGCATATTGGCTATTCAAAAAAAATATTAGAGACCTATGTTCAAGTGCATCCTTAACGATAAAGACTTTGTCTGGTGATTTAGTAATGTTGTTCAGAATTACTACCACATGCGGCTCAGTAATAATCCTTGAAATGTTATTGTTTGTAATAAATGCATCTGTGCCATTTAAGCACAAAAGTGACAGTAAGATCTTGTATGGGTCTTACGGCCAACCTGAGGAACAATGGCAGTATTGGAATTACTACTACATTTGGTCACTAGAAGGAGAAAAATATTGAAGCATACTAATTAGTATTGATCACACTAATTGGTTGATCTATATCCATTCAAACAGATTACGGAATTTGTTTATATCTGTACTTGTATGTTAAAAAAAATGAAAAAGCAGCCATTTCTTCAAGGTTAGTACATCAGATGCCCTGGGGCAATGAACTTTGTATCACCTTGTGAATGAAAGATGTCACAAAGAGCTGGGCTGGAGAGTCTTGCTTAATGATAGAGATGCAGGAAAGTGCTCCTAAGACCTTTCTTCTGCCTAAGTGTACCTCTCCCCTCATACATCCACTGTCCCGATCTGCAACTGTCTATGAGCTAACCCCTGAAAGCCTGTACCTTTGAGGTATACTTTTCCTGTGAGATTCTCTATAAAAGATAAAATAGAGAAATAGAGATTTTCTATAAAGAGATATTATTACCTCAGTATCTGCAGTACTCCCACAGCATTTTCTATTCTCAGGACCACTGTGGAGGTAATACTGAATGGATATTCATTACAGACACTCAAATTTTTGAAGGGATCTGCTCTAGCTCAATATTTCTTAGCATCAGAACATTGCAGCTGCCTACTTACTGGCATTGCATTTTTTTTTCCCCTGTAGAAAATGTTTTAGTAGGGAACATAATAGAGTGCATTAATATTGACTTCAGTGCATTTTTTTTAATTACAGAGAAACTAAGATTTTGTTACAGCATATTATCAATGAGTTTTTCCTCTCCTCTCAGGAACAAGTCACCACTGCCCCAGGGAAGAGTGCCACCAACCACATCTCTGAACCTGTTCCTCCAGCAGAGAGGGGCTTAAAGAATTCACAGAACCAACCTAGCCCAAATATGAATTAGTCTCTAAAGCACACGAAACCTCAGGGGAGTATATGCCTATGCTGTTTAGCATAGTAAAATGTTCTGTTAAATGCATCAGGAGGTCTGACAGAAATTTCTCACCAAGAAAGCCAAAAGGAAAGATCCCTGCCATTTTTGTCAGGAGTAACAGAGTACCCACAATATGTCACCAGGTAATCACCAGGTGACATGCTAATCACCAGGAAATGCTTTTTCATCCCAGTTTTACAAGCATGTTTACATTAAAACAGAATTAACAAGATCAAACATACATGCATGAGCAGTTAATGAGGTTTTCTGGGTGGATTATGTGTGCAGACAATGTTCACAGAATCGCAGAAACATTTAGGTTGGAAAAGACCTCTAAGATCATTGAGTCCAACCTTTTAATGACCATCTACCTTGTCGACTAGACCATGACACTAAATCCCGTTGTGTCTTGGACACGTTCAGGGTTGGTGACTTCATCACCTCTCTGGGCAGCCCTTTCCAATGTTTGACTATTCTTTCCACACAGAAATTCCTTCTGTTGTCCAGCCTGAGCCTTCCCTGGCACAGTTTAAGGCTATGTTCTCTTGTCCTGTTGGTGGTTGCCTGATAGAGGGCTGACCCTCACCTTGCTACACATTCCTTTCAGGTAGATGTAAAGAGAGATATGTCACCCTGAACCTCATTTTTTCCAGGCTAAACAAACCCAGCTCCCTCAGCCGCTCCTCATAGGCCTTACTGTTCAGACTCTTCTTCAGTTTCATTGCCCTTCTCTGGATATGCTCCAGCTCCTCAATGACTTTCTTGAATAGAGGGAACCAAAACTGAACACAAGACTTGAGGTGTGGCCTCAACAGTGATGAGTATGGGAGGACAATCACTTCTCAGCAATAGTCCTGCTGGCCACACTATTCCTGATACAAGTCAGGATGCCCTTGGCCTCCTTGGCCACCTGGTCACACACTGGCTCATGTTCAGCCAGCTGTCGACCAGCACCCACAGGTTCTTCTCTGCTGGGAAATTTTTCTAGCCACTCTGCCCCCAGCCTGTAGCACTACAAGGGCTCTTGTTACCCAAGTGCAGGACCTGCCACTTGGTCTTGTTGAACCTCATATCTCTGGCCTTCACCCATCAGTGCAACCTGAGGACGTTAAATCAGTACAAAATGTAATTGAAGAAAAGTAATGGGAAACATAATGGGAAACTCACTTAAGTCTTCATGGTTGTCATGAACGGGCGCATATGTGATTATATCAAGATATGTTGTCAAACGTGAATTCCATTGTGCTAATTCCATTGGGATAACCGGCAGTGGACGATTCCTTGTTCTGTTACACAGAACCACCTGTACTTAGACTCTGGTACAATGGAGCTGCCTTAGTTGCCTATTTCTTCTGAAGGTTCAGATTTCAGATATGAACCCTGAGCATGAATTAGCTGTCCTCTAAGAAAGTCCTGACAAAACTTTTCAAATAAGAAGACTCTAAGATCCTTGCTGAATCCAGCTGTTCTGAGAATAATCAAAAGAATGAACAATATATCTTCAGACTTCAATTCCCTGGGCTGTCCATTTGGATGCCGGGCACACAAAAATGCCTTCAAGGTAAGGATTGCAATTACAGAGCTAACAAGCCCCAGTGTACATCCTGTTCAAGGAATGCTGCAAAATTTTAAGTAATAGAAGTTCAAAATCAAAGTTGTTATCCCATCATTATCCACACTGTAATGTTCCCTTGCCAACAATAAGCCAAGATATTTTAAAAGACGATGCCTAGAGTAATATAAACAAGACAGTTTTTATGCATATATAAAAGCGATATCCACAGAAAGGGATTCAATAGCAACAGTAATATACACTTGAATCACACTCTGTCTTTCATAAGAATTTTAAAAGTTTATTTCAAGGGTAGTTTGTGTAATTGAGAAGTAAAAATGAGACCGTTCAGTGAAAATTAAGTAGAACATATTGTATTTTTCATGTAAACTTTTAGAAATTCAAATCACAGAAGAACCTTCCTAGGTATACACAAAACTTATCAGTTAAGGATTAGATGCTTGTCTGGTCTTATTGGATGAGAATTTTACCTTCTCCCTCTCTTTACAGACTGGCACCACAAGCCTGCCCCCACTTTTCAGAGTTAATTGTGCTGCTGGAGAAATATATATGGACATATATGTTGTGCCTATATATAAAGTAGCTATGGAAGGGATTTCTGGATGGACAGATCCATTCACTTATTTTTTTTAAATGAAGTATTTAGTTAGGTGATGACATAGAATTTGATAGTTACTAAGGTGAGGACGGTTCAGTTTGACATGATGAACTCATGATAAGATGACTGATAACAGGAGACAAAGGACTGCTTAGTTTTCAGGTATCTATTTAACCAAATATTTTGGCCCTCAAGCCTGAGAGATGCATGCTTAAGAGAGGGAGAAATCAATTAGTTATGATAATTTCAATCATTTTAAGAGAAATAGTAACAGAAAGAGGATCTAAAAGGTGTGGCATAGAGAGAAAGAAAGCTGAAATGAGGAATGCAGTTTGTGTCTTGATACATGCAATTACATCCCAACAGCACCATGGAGGTTGCAGTGTGATAAATTGTATTCATCACCTGTTATTGATTGTTTCTCCTGCCCTCAGTTCACTAATTCATCTCAGCCATGACCACTTTCAACATTTCAAAATCTAGATTTGCTTTCCAGAGCCATGCACAGAGGTAATATTAGCAATAAAATCAAAAGAAACACATGAAAACTCAATTTTATTTCAGTTAAGATGTCAAGAATTCTGGGTTTGGCACTATTTTGAGCTCTCGGGAAAGAGTGTAATGGACAACAGAAAGTTGGATGCACTGCTAAGAGTAGCAAAGCGAGTGTTTGCCTGAATTCGGACGAGAGGAAAGAAAGACTATTTAGCTTTAATTTAGATAAATAAAGGTTGTTTGGATTGTTTCTCAGACAAGGGAGGCATGGGAAAAGAAATGCCTTTCTATGATTCTACAGCTTGTTGCTTCTTTCTTTCTCAAAGTTGTACAGTATAGCTGTATATAGCTTCCATAGCTTCTGTCCTCATTCAAACAGCCTGCATTGCAAAAGCTAAACTGAAACTCTCCTTAATCATTGTGGATTCAGGAAACCAGACTCCAGGCTGCATTTCATAGAGCTCACTTCCCAGGAGCTGGGATGACTTCAGTACCATACATGGTTTCACAGAATCACAGTATCACAGAATAAGCTGAGTTGGAAGGGACCCACAAGGATCATCAAGTCCAACTCTTGGCCTTGCACAGCACCATCCCCAAGAGGCACATCATGTGCCCAAGAGCATTGTCCAAGTTCATCTTGAACTCTGTCAGGCTTGGTGCTGTGACCACTTCCCTGGGGAGCCTGTTCCAGTGCCCAACCACCCTCTGGGGGAAGAACCTTCTTCTACTATCCAGCGTAAACCTCCTCTGACACAACTTCAGGACATTCATTCAGGTTTTGTTGCTGGTCACCACAAAGAAAAGATCAGTGCCTGCCCCTCTGCAGCCCCTCATGAGGAAATAAGTGTTTGGTGCTTGAACTTCTAAATTATTTCATTGGAATCACTGAAACACTGTTGACAGTGGTACTTCTGTGAAGTCTTTCATCTTTGGTGTAGGCAGAGTCAGATTCCTCACACTAGTACAAATCTCTGCCTGGGTCAGTCCAAAGTCTGTTCTGAGCACGGTTCCTCAGGCCAGAGGAGTTTGATGTGTGGACGAGATTTTTCATGGAAAAGATGTTTGCACCTCTCCATAAGTAAGGGCCAGAAGAATGCCTTAGTTAGTCAGGTTGGAGCAAGCATTATGGATAGAGCTTATAGAAATCTAGTCAGTTTGCTATTTGGATCGAAGGTTGTGAATTAAGCCAGTTTTCTGGATCTAGCTTATGTATCAACACTCCTCTTCAAGACACATATATGCTTTCTGTTGAACCTTTCAAATGGATCCAGCTGAATCAGTACAATGAAGGGTGAGCCTGTGGGTGAGATCCCTGCCTCCAGTTAGCAAGAGGGAAAAGCACATACGGGAAGGATGTCTCCTGCATGTGCATCCCTTCTGTATGTGGCAGTAGCAGCGAGAATGATCTTCCTAGACCTGTAGAGTAACTGAAGAAGGACAGTAAGGTTACTTTTCAGCCTCCTTAGCAGTCTCCTAGTGCAGTCTGCTATCCTGGACCATTTTCTACTTGTTTTCATCAAGAATTGGACTTCTTCCATAATCTGTCTGTGATCTGAGCAATCTACCTACGGCTTGGTAAAGTGTTTAAAAAGTGGAGCTAGTACTGAAGATCTGAGCAGTGTTTTCATGAATTTTAGGGACTAGTCAGGTTGGTAAATGCAAGCATGTGACTTATTCCTTTGCTGGAGCAGGGCCATAATAACAGACTGAAAAATAATTTTAAAAATAAAATTAAAAGGAATTCCATTGGCACAAAATATGACTTAATACACGCTAATACTAGAATTGGACTCAGAATAAATTGCTATCTCTGGATAACTTTCAGAGCTGCTTGAAAGAATAGATTCAAATTAAACAGGAAAGCACAGAAGTAGTCACAAACTCAAGGACTTTTCTTGTCTGTAATTTGAAGGAGAACAGCACGTCAGCATAAACAGAATTCCAGAGAGGTCTAAAGAATTTTATCACACAGATCAACTTCTCATCTATGTGAGAGCAACTTTTGTAGCATTTTTACAACTTCCAATATTAATTATTACATGTTTGCAACTCCCATTTATATTCAGGTATTTCTTTTAGTTATATGAAATGGGGGGAAATGTATTTACACTACAAAGGAAAATCTATTAAATCTCTTTAACAATATATATCCTCTTTTAGCAAAGGAGTAAATATTGCTTCAAGCAATTTTTAACTATGAATTTCTGATCTTTGTGAGGTTTGAACATTTAACTTCAACCTGGAAAATGAATTTTCAGTGGAATTGAATTTCATTCCCTTTTAGGCTGACACACCTTTGTCTGTGAAAAGGTCTGTGGGTTTTTATTGTTGTAATTTAGCAATATTTTTACTGCTAAAATTATATTTTTGAATTTTAATTCTCAATACGATATGTAATTTATAGCATGGAGCAGATTGATCACCATGCTTCAAGAAGATACTTATAGCTTAAATATCCAGTATGACTTGATTTGGTTCCAAAGCAAAAAGAAAAAAATCATTGTAATCCTTCTCTCCCTTCTTGCTCTGCCACTCAAATGACAATTTGCAGTTAAGTCTTTATTATTCCAGTCACTTAATTCCCAATAGGACTTAAAGACTGCAATAGAAAAAGGAAGTTTAGGAGCAAAGTTATTTGTTTGAATTAGACACATATCTAGACCACTTAAGTTGGATTTCCTCAATCTTACAACAGCTGCCATTAGGAAACAAATAGAGAAAATAGGTCAAGCACTTAGCACAACTTAAAAAGCCAAATAAAATTGTAAATGAAAAGGAAATGGAGCGACTATAAAACATGTATTAAGGAAATGTACTTTGGCAGCTCCAAGGGCCAAATTTCCCCCAAGAAACACTCAGAGAAACCAAAACCAGAAACCACAAACAAACAAAATGAAGGAAAACCCAAGCCCCTAGATTTCCCACAGATGGCAAGGTAGCCATTATATCAAAATGTGCTCTTTCTGTAAACTGCAAGCACTACATACTAAGAAGACCATAAAATCACAACAGCATAACATTTATGCAGTTTTACAATTATAAATAACCTTAGCAAGATTGTTTGTTTCATTCAGTGTCATAGCAATGTAATCAGTCAATAGGAAAAAACTTACACAGATTTATTCAGAATAAGGAGACAAAGGACAATCCAGTACTAAATGTCTAATATAGATTTTTCAGAAAAATATGATAAGACTTCAAATGTATTTTTATGCTACAGTATATAACATAACTATTATTCAGGAAAAACTAAAAGAAGTATGAAAAGATGTTTCCTGATATAGACGTCTTTTAAGCATTAATAAACTGAAAGATTAGGTTAAAACAAGGGCACATTTATTAAGCAGTTAAACGTTCATTTATATTAAGTGTATTATAAGCAGGCACAAATGCTGCAGAGATGAAAAAAAGATCTTTAAAAAGCCTCATTATATTTCAATCTTAGGGCAACAGGAGAAAATTTTCAATCATATTCCATCTGCTTTTGAGCTTTCTTATCTAAGGTAAGAGATTTAGTCACCTTTATAGACTTTTTTCAAGATGGCCTACCAAGAAATGACCACAGAACTACCCTGTACTATCATATTTTGTCCTTGACATTTTCAAGTCAAGACCATTATCCTTGACTTTCCCTAATCTAAAGAAAGTTAAGTGGCGATGCATTTCTACTTGGCACATTTTTATCACATCCAATACAGGAATTTTATCTCCTTGCCATAAATTGACCTATTCATAACCCTTCTGGAGTAGATTTCTTTTCCCTAGGAATGAAGACAGCTTGGTAGGTTGAAGAGTTGGCATGACAGAAACTGAGTGTTAGTATCAATAATTATAATTGAAAGATGTTACCTTGATGACAGTTTTCCACTTTCAAGGAGGAAAAATCAATTCTGTGACCAGCTGTTTCATTCTGAAACAGGGTCCTCATATTTTCACTTATATTTGGATACTGAAGCATGAGAACAGTAAGCCAATCTCAGTTCTATCAAAAAAGACAGAGATAGTTCCAAAAAATCCTTTGGAAGTGAGGAGTATAGGAGTATAGGTGGAGTTTTTCAAACTGAATGAAAACCAAAATATTTTCTTGGTAAAAATGTGATTTTTATTTTTTTTTTTAAATTCTCATCATCTGGAACTAACAGTAGGACAGTGGCTATATGGAACACCTCCCTAAATTCTTATTTTCAACATTATTCAAAGGAAAATCTGTTTTCTGGATGTTTCATTTTAGTTCATATTAAATTTTTTGAATAATTAAGACCAATGTCAACAACTTCCACACTGTTATGCTTACAAGAGCACAATCAAAACTGGAGTGTAGAATTATTACATGGACCCTTTGCCTATTTTCATAGCATACTTTTGGTAAAGAGGTAGCATATAGTCCAAAAGATATTTCATTCCTTCTATGGGGTTTGCAGTATCCATAATTGCGAGCTACAAAATTATAAGTGAACACACATTTCAAGAAGTTCTCAAACGTGCCTTCGAAAAAAAGTGTGCACCTTGGATGTTCATTCAATATGTTAGAACTAGGATTCTGGGACAGAATTATGTGTTCAGTTTTCATATATTCCCAGCTGGGAGAGGAATATGCATAAGTAATGCAAATAAATAGAAGAAGGCAAATTACATATGTATTAGCATTCGTTTTTTATTAGCAATATATAAATTTTTATTTGTTTTTCTAAACACATAGATTAACAATAAGAAATTTGAATAAAGCTCAAAAGGGGAAAAAAGGATTTTCATAGTAACTTTCCACAGGAATTGTGCTCCTAAGTTTCTTTGACCCAGATTCTCATGAGTATTTACTAGGTAAACTTGCACTGAATTAAATTGCTTCCATTTTTTTGAAGATTGATGTTTTAGACGCTTTTGAAAACATCCAGAAAGATCACCTCCACCTATATTATTCCTTTGAATTGACTGTAAATGTGATATGCTTACATATCATGCTCTTAGCCCACTTTGAAACTGCCTCAAATTTTAATGTTATGCACAAAAAAATTTCAAATCGATTGTGCCCTTTGTATATATCTTTAAAGACCAAGATTTTTATGAATGGCCCACTAAAACTTTCAGATGAAAGAAAGGAATATGTCGGTTAGTAAATGTTCGGCACATTCATAGTAATTTTTGACAGGCTGAAGTAGAGTCAATCAGGAGTGAGGTCTGTTTTAATACTACTCAGGTTTCAATTACTTAGCTTGTCTCGGAGGCCTTTATTGAACCTTGTACTAGTTTGAAAGCAAACCAGTGAGAGACTCCAAGTCAGAAATACAATCTAATAGGAAAAATAAAATAAATGCAATAGTACAGAAAGAAAACCATTAACAGAGTCAGAATACAACCTGACACCTTGTGGGTCAGGGTGTTGGTAGCAGTCTGATTAAATGGTGGCTGCAGTCCTCCTGTAGTGATGGTTCTGTTGATGCAGTGATCTTGTAGAAGAGTCTGGTCTTCTTCTGAAGATCTAGTGGTGATGTAGAAAGCTCTGGTCTTCCTCTGGGAATCCAGTGGAAAAAAGGCTACCCATGGTGTTCGAAATCTCAGATTATATCCAAGATGGAATGCTTGGTTCCTCCCTCTGGGTGGAGCATCTCACAATGGGATGATGTAATTTTATCAGTCATGTGGTGAGACTAGATGGCCCATTAACAGAAGATATCGCCCTGAAGGGAGGATGGGTCATGGGAGAGAGAAGAAACACTGCCCCACCTGGTTTCAACAGCTGACCCATTAACAGAAGGTATCCCCGGAGTTTATCAGGGATGAGTCATGAAGGAGGTAGAGAAAACTGCCCCACCAGTTTTTAACACCTTATGAAGATGGTGATAGAATACATACTTTTGGGCACATCTTACATTGTAACCTAGGACGAACCTGAAAGTGCTGGGTACTTCATGCTTTTGCAATGGATTGACAAATTTGGTATGCCAGCAACAATATGGACAGCCAGTGAATAGAAGTGGGAAGGAGAAAAATGGAGCTTGTTCGCCCATGTTTTTGTCTACATTATTACTGTTAATTCTAAATCAATAATTAAAATCAAATTTGTAGATCTCTAAAGCAGGAAGTCACTGGAAGTGAGCGTCTCATTTCTTTAAGTTGCTTGGAAAACTTCACCTTAAATTTTTCTTCTCTTTTCAGAATTGTTAGATAAAATAAAAATTCAGGATCAGCAGGCTCAGTGGGGTTTTTTTCCATTTGTAAAAGACCTTTCATGTGTTTTAAATGCTAACTTTATTAGTGCAGTTTTCTACCTATTTCCTGCTGCTTCTTACTAGTGGAAGAAGGTCTTATTTGTGTGAAAAAAAGATAAATGGCTCTGGCCAAGGGCATTGGACTGACGTCTGTAGCAGATTTTGGTCTGTTGCCCAAGACTGGAAATCGGTTACCTGAGCAGTGTAGAAAACATTCTCAATTAGTACAGTGCATAAACTTTCACTGCAGCAATAAGATCCACTGCAAATTCACAGCTCCACCTTAGAATCTTGTTACTTCGAGAGAAGTAGCTACTTATCATTATTTTTTTAATGTAATATGGGGTTCTGTATAAAAAAATAGTAACTTAGAATTTTCTGAAAAATGTCAGAAATAAAGGACAGTTATAGATACATTTCTCTGACTTAAACAAAAACACATGTGCCAGAAAATAATTTTAATCGATTGCTTAGAAAATGAGAATTGCTCTGGGAAATTTGGACAAATAACTAAAATTAAAAAAAAGAAACCTTGTGTCAGTATTTCTTTTTGTCTAATAGTTTCATGTGGCTCAGAAAGCTGATACTTTGTTTAGTCAGCACTGCATTTCAGGCGATCCTTTTTCCAAAATCTGTGTCTGCAATCAGACTTATGATATCACCTTGGTACCGAGGATTGCTGTTCACGTTACATAGCACTGTCATCCTCAGGATGCTTCTTCGTTGATTCCAGTGGGAGTGGAGGAAGGATAGCCTTCTAGCACAATAATATGATGTCTGCCTCACCATTTAGTCATTTATGTTGTGCGAGAGAGAGACATATCCAGACTCTTTTCAGCTACATTTGGTGTTTTCCCTTGCATATCTGTTTCTTAACCACGAGACTATATTTTGGTAAAGGCTAGCTGTGCTTCATTAATATCAACACATAAAAATTGTCATACTTGAAATATTACGGAAATATCAATTACATAAATAAGAGGATTGAAAGATTAGAAGTTTAGTTACTGCTTTAACTATATGTTACTACTACTATTTGCTTGGGGTTTTTTTCTTCCTTTTTAACTTTTAATAATAAGAACATTAAGAAAACTAGACAGTTCTACTCCATGGGTAAACTCAGAATATTACTAGTAGTATTTTAGTTGTGTATTTCATTGAAGCAAAGACCTTCTAAAGTAATTATCACCTGCTCTAAAGTCTTTATCACCATATCTATTCTACTGGACTTTTACATTAAGAAACTAAATTGATTCTGGACTTCATCCAGTCTAATTTTCCAGTAAGTGGCAAACAGTATGTGTCTTTGAGCTTCATTGAAAAGTGTCTAAATAGGAAGCAATGCAAGTCATCACCAAGGCAAACATTGCCAGAGCTCTTCATATGTTCCAAGAGATAAGATGTCACTGTTCTGCTTTCTGTTTTAGGGACTCTTGTTAGATTTTGAATAAGACAATGATATGATTTTAGCAAGTTCTTCTTCTTCTGCAAAACTTAAAGGAGGCTTTAACTCCATTGAACAGCATAAATAGCCTCCTGATATCTAACAGTCCTGATGCTTATTAGTGCTGTAGCTAGCCCATCACTCCCCCCTCCGTTATATTTATTTGCTAGTTTCTTATAAACTACATAGAAATGTAGTACAAAAACTTTGAAACCAAAGATTTTTTTTTAAAAAAATCCATTCCTAAAATCCATGAACTAGTCAAAAACAAAATATCAAGAAGGGGAGGGAGAGGAGAGCTGATTTTCTAGTGATAAACTCATTTAAAGAAAAATTTTCATCATAGTTAAGACAAAAGATAATGGATCAACTTCACTCATCTCTGTTAGGAAGACTGTATTCAATACTAACTCTGTATTTCACAAGCAACTTCTTTGACAGTTGTTGGTCTCTGTACAAGGATATCTTCCCACACAAAACAACAAAGAACAAACACAGTAGACTGTAATAACCATCTTATGATATAACACTGTAGTTTACAGTTCAACAGCTTCATAATGTGCACAAGATCTTTCTCATTTTGGCATCTAATTTCCATTGAAATAAAGTGTGGAGTTAAGCACCTGTAGTTTAGATAATCACGACAATGTTGCACACTTCTTCGTATACTAAAGAAATCCTTAGTTTCTTGAGGTTCAAAGTAATTTCTCCCATGCCAAATTTAAGCACATTCAGAAATCTTAGTAAGTTTGAGCCCCAAGTAAGTTGTCTGCTTTACAAACGCTTTGAGGACACATTGGGTTAATTTAAGGAAGATATATGTACAACACACTTTGCAAAATACCTATGCTTCTTCATTGTGCATTGCATCTCACTACTGTTCCAAAAATGAACAGCATAGAAACTATGATTATTGAGGAAAAAAATAAAAAAGCAACTTGTCTTGCTTCTATTTGCCTGAGAGAAGAGACCAATTCCTACTGGCTACACCCTCCTTTCAGGCAGCTGTAGAGAGTGATAAGGTCTCCCCTGAGCCTCCTTTTCTCCAGGCTAAACAACTTTAGCTCCCTCAGCCACTTCTCATAGGATTTACCCTCTAGATATTGCATCAGCTTTCTTACCCTTCTCTGGACACCCTCCAGCACCTCAACATTGTTCTTGAATTGAGGTGCCCAGAACTGGGCACAGTACTTGAGGTGTGGCCTCAACAGTGCTGCGCACATGGAGACAATCACTTCCCCAGTGCTGCTGGCCAGGATAATACAAACCACCTTGTTTTTATTATGGTAACCTTACCATTGGCCTTTTTGGCCACCTGGGCATACACTGGCTCATGTTCAGCCAGCTGTTAACCAGCTACCCCAGATCCTCTTCCATTGGGCAGCTTTCCAGCTACTCTGTCCTCAGCCTGTAGTGCTGCCTGAGGTTGTTGTGACACAAGGGCAGGACCTGGCACTTGGTGTGGTTGAACCTCAGGCCATTGGTCTTGGCCTCTCAATTCAGACTGTCCAGATCCCTCTGCAGACCATTCTTAACACCCAGCAGATCAACACCCCCCCAGCTTGCAAATTTTCTGACGCTACATTCAATCGCCTCATTCAGATCACCAATAAAAATATTAAACAAGACTGGGCCCAAACATTGAGCCCTGGGGAACTGCTATAGTGACTGGGACAACAACTGGATGCAGAGCCATTCACTACCACTCTCTGGGCCTGCCCATCCAGCAAGTTTTTAACCCAGTGAACAATGCCCCTGTGAAAGCTGTGGGCTGGCAGTTTTACCAAGAGAATGCCATGGATAACAGTATGAAAGGCTTTGCTGAAGTCCAGGTAGACTACATCCTTAGCCTTTCCCTCATCCACCAGGTGGGTCACTTGGTCATAAAAGGAGATCAGGTTAGTCAGGCAGGAGCTGTCCTTCCTAAACCTGTGCTGGCTGGACCTGATCCCTTGTGGTCCTGTATGTGCCATGTGATCACACTCAAGATGATCCCTTTCACAACCTTGTTGAGCACCAGGGCCTGTAGGCCCAGACTGACCAGCCTTTAGTTCCCCAGATCCTCCTTCTGTACAGCTTGATCTAATGCTCACTCCTGGACTTACCTCAGTCACTGTTGCCACTGCTGCTTGTCTTGCCTTGCCTCAGTCTGGTCTGAAGGAATTGTGAATAGCTGTAGTGTCAGAAAATAATTTCTTTAATAGTAACTGTCACCTAGGAAAGCTGGAAAATTTACTGTAGAAAAATCATGTCTAAACATGAGTTACCCTTGAAACCTTAATCTCATTCATGAATATGCAGAAATAGTATTTCATAATGCTGCAATATTTTGAAAAAAGTGCATCGCAACTACTGCGAAAGATGCTCTGAAGCAACCTGTTTGACTTTGCATTGTGAGAGTTAAGCTGCACATGCACATCAACTTCTGCCTGTAGGTGTGCCGGACAAAAGTCTACCACTCTCTAGTTCATTCTGCACTGTCACTGCCACATCCTTTTGAAGACTGCTCCTTTATGGCTTTTGCTGGATGAGATGCTTCTGCAATCACTTGCACAAACTATTTCAAACAAAAAATGCCACGTTAGCAAAGATCACCTTTGAGGCTGCTTAAATTAGTCCATCTTGTTTTGTCCCAAATAGAGCAATCACTTGAAAATTCTCAAAAGGATAGAAATTTTTGAGAAGCAGGCTATAAACAACTGAAAAAGCAAAGGCAATGATAACCATTTCTCTGATAGCATTTCGACTAGAAGTCAACATGTGTCTCCAACTTCAGGCTATACAAAATACATGTATAAGTTGATCTGTTACTAAGATTCTTGATTTCTGTGTCTTTGAGAATTTTAGAAACTAATAGATGCAGTTACCAAAGACAGATGTTCTGAGTGGACTCTGAAATGTCATTAAATCAAAGATGTGAAAGGTATCTGGACCTACTATCTCAAACAGACATAGGAAAAAACTTGTGGGCAACACCTGCAGTCCAGACTGGAGGAATAATGATTTCATGGAGGGCATTAGGCAGAAACAAAGCATTTGTGTGGAATTTAATAAAAGATTTGCCACCAAAAAAATTTCTGTCTCAGAACTCAAACTTTACAGGTAAGGTGAGAACTGGCAAATTGAGAGAGATATTCTCACCTATAACTAGCAACCAAAGCTACAGTAAAAACAAGCAGGGAGTATCTATCCAAACAGGATTCAAAATGTAATGAATTCTTCTTAGGCTTCAGTACAAATGATGTTGCCGAACACAGCAGCAGATGTGCAGTGACAAATGGAAAAGATGAAATTGCGAGGTGGAAAAACAGTGGAAGCAGAACTCAGATAATTAACTTCTGAAATCATGGTAAATTTTATAATCTTGACTCACAGTATTGTAAGACATCTCATACCTGAAATCTAGTTCACAAACATTTTGAGCCAGCCACACAGAGAGGAAATGGGGCATGTTGTATTTCTGTTGAAAAGCTGTGATGTATAAGTGGAAGAAAAAAAAGCAGAAGTATCAAAGGAAAACAGCAGATATATTTCAATGACTTTTCCAAGGCTAATAAATACCGGGATCCCCTGTACATCAGGAAATTCCTGACTCACAAATTTTGTGAGTTAAAGTAGCAAGCTACACAAGTATCACTGCTTCCATGTCTTACTTTTTTGCTCTTTCCTAAACACCTGCTTTTGTCTGTCAGTGAGGAGCTCATGAACTAGAAAGACTTTTGGTGACACTTTCTGCTAGTCTTTTTTTGTTCTGTTGGAAAGTAAGGAAAAGTGTTTATAAAAGCTACATTGGAACAGATTAACCATCTATTTTTGCCTGATGAGATAGCAGATTTTCTAGTTACAGGACCTAATTCACTTAGATTTCAAAGCTCTTTTAGTATCGTAAAGTAAATGGAGATGTTAAGGAAGAAGTGAAGGAGAAAGAGCCATGGATAAAATTCAGATCATTTCATGCAGGAGCATCTCATGCAGGGATAGAAGAGTTCACCGAGGATGGGTCTGGAAGTTAACTTTGTTTAATATGTCCACTAACAAGCTTGGCACATACATAGGAGTAGGCCAGTGAAATTTGATGACAGTGAGGTAGGAAGCTTTATTGCTAGAGAGGAAGATTGGAATATTCTACAAGTAGCCTGACCCTGAGAACTAGAGCCACAGCTCTGGGAAGAAATGTAATAATGCAGAAAGCAAGGCTGCTCACTTGAGAGCTAACACGAATTTATGTTCTGAACTGCAAGTTCATCAGTTGGAAATGACAGAGGATAAAGATATGGGTGCATCCATCAATCACTAGCAGCTGCAGAAGGAAACTATAGATTTTGGAGGCCCTCAGAGAAAATAATTCCACTAGAAATGGGCAAATATTAGCATCATCATGCCAGGCATTAGTAACGCACTTCCTGGAAACACAGTGTTCAGTTCTTATCACTCATACTCAAGAGAGAGGAGCACAAAATGAAGCACACATGTAAAAGATGTCCCGAAATATTCAGAGGAATGGAGAAACTACTTCAAACTACTTCATAAGAAGAGAGCAAAAATGAATTTTTGGTTATGATAATCCTCTGCATAAATATTAAGTTGAAATAAACGTGAAGAGAGAGATCAACTAACCCAAGGAAAATGTAAATCAGAAGTGAATTCTTTAAATAGGAAATTATCCCTTACTATCATCAGGGGTGGTAAATTCTAGATCTAATTTTCAACAACAACAAAAAAAAACCCTCTGGGTAGTGAAAGGTAGAACTTAATATCTGATTAAGAAAATTTTAGGAGTCAGTTATTTGTGATGTCAAGAGCCTTCAGTCAGTTACTCTAGGAAACAGCTCCACAGTTGTATATCTATGTCAGCAGATATGTTGGAGCTGAAATAAACAAACATATGAAGTGATATTAGAATGGGAGAATACTAACCATCTGGAAACCTCAAACACTTTAAGAGAACCTGATTAAAGCTTTCACATTAATAACTATCATTTCTTGGCTTAAATGGCTTAAATTGAACTGTTCCTTCCAAATTTGTTGAAAACATAGATAGTCTCTTACCGGATCATGGTAAGAACATGCATAGGAAAGCAGTGAATGGCCCTTCTCTGCTGATTTGTGGTGAGACAAGGCTAGAGAGCAAGAAGTTAATTTGCACCAGGAATGTATTTTTGTTCACACTCCAATAATACAGTAAATTTCAAGTCCTTCTCCCAGAAGAGCTATGAAACGACACAGACATGGTCCCAAGAGCCTGACACATATTTTCATAGGATGAGAAAATTCATTAAAAACTGTGTATAAATCATGAGCAGGAAAAATATGCATAAACTTGTTGTAGACTTTCCTAGGAATAAGTCTTACTGATATAAGCACAGTGCAGTAAAGCATCATTTAACTGATGAATAAGTACTTTATACTACCAATGATTTCAGTACTAAATTTTCTCTTTACCTGAAACTACCAAGGTCGTGCAATTAAAAAGGGGCAGACCCAGCTGAAATGCCATATTAATGCTTACAGCATTTTAATAGACTGTAAATCTGTGTTCTTGTTTGAATCAGACCTTTAACCAAGGACTCTATTGTTGTTTATTTCGAGGAACTGAGAAGAATGTCAGAATTGTTACCTATTCATGAGGCTTTAACAGAATAATTCAGTGCAATATCATTAGCTAATAGATTTACATTCAGAAGTATTTTGTGTTGCCTTATTTGTATGTTATTCAGGTTAGCAGTAAATATGAATCAGAAAGCAAATTTTTGACTCAAGAAAGATAATGTAACTACCACCACAGCTTTACAGCAATTGACTGACTCACGTTGACTGAAAAACTTTTATTTTCCAAAGTGCAAGTTTCTTCATCTCAATGACAAGGGCTGCGTATTTGTACAAGTGAGTGTTCTCTGGAACAGAGCTGCCTTTGAAGATTTCTTATATCATTACATAGGGGATCCAGCATTTTAAAACATTTTGTTAGCTAAACCTTTCATGGAAGTTTTAGACATGCTAAAAAGTCGAATGAATGCCTACCACATTTTTTGCAACCACGAAAGTTCCTAAATTTTTATTGAAAATAAGAGGAAAAGAGAACCAATGTAGGACCAGATTCCTTTGAGTCCGTGTGACTCAAGAATCCATATCTCAATTTTTAAAGCAACTTAGATTTCTAAGTCCATTTTAAAAGTACAGATGTAAAAGTGCATTGTAAAGACATTGTAAAGACATGTTAATTTTAAAATGTAAAGACATTTTAAAAGTACAAATTACATGTTTATAAACTTAGGGAGGCTGAAATGAGGTCTTTATTTAATTAAATTCCAAATAAATTAAAGGTGTTTCTATCAGGAAAGAGTTCCAGGCTTTTTTTCCACGTCCCGTTCTTTGTGATATTTTTGGTTTTCATTACTGAAGCACTAATGCATAACTCTTTCAAAGACCAATGACAAGATCTTAGGTCTTTCCCCATTTCATCTAAACCACCCAGACAGAAACCTACAGACCTCCTGTACTATTTTCTTTTGGACTCTTTGGATGTTTAAAGGTTAGAGCTGAAACCAACTGCAATGGAAATTTCAGTATAATGAATGTTCGAGCTGTACAAGCCTCTGTTCTTAATTTGGAATCCTGGGCAAAGTAAGGTGTCTTTAGTCACTTACATGCATGTAAAAATCTGACATATAGAAGGCTGAACTGCTTGAAAGGTACCAGAGCTGACATTACAAAGACATTTTAGAATATTGGAGAATGCTAGCTCCTAGTCTTAAAATGTCAGTAAGGTTTCAACCTCTAGGGACCTCAGCTTTGCTGCTGTTGGCAATTTGAATGAAAGTCAGCAATACATACAATGAAGATTCCAGATATAAAAAGGTGATTCAGACTCTCTCTGACCTCTCTGAAGCTACTGACAAAAGACTTTATTCTTTTTCTATTGAAATCAATGAATATTTTTGGCATTGATTGCAGTAGGAACATGATTGATCCCAAAGGTGCTAATTAGTGCTTATTGGGATAATAGTTTTGATGTGGACACAAAAGCAGCCTTTCTGTGCTTTGCAATGCTAATGAATCTGAAAAGCAAGAAGAGTGCAATAGGGATAAACCTCAAATAATGTCACTCAGAATGAGACTGTCTGTTGTGAATACATTCTTTTAATTTTACTTCTGATTTGTGACAACTACATTCTGAACTTTGTTTAACTGTGCTAGCAAGGGGCTACAGTATACTCATCCTTTCTACAGACACCTGCAATACCTTCTCTCCTGAGAAACGATGACAAAGAACATTATGCCATATGAATTTGAGAGTTAATGAAGATAACTCACTTGGGCTTCCTTAAGTGCAAGAGAAAACCCTAACATCTGTAGTATCATGTGCCAGCTATCAACTGAAACTCCAGGTTTAACACCAGGCTACAGGAAATGTGGCAATACAGAAACATTTTAATTTTAGTGCCAGCGTCTTTCAGTGCCTGGCCAGATTCGTGTGTTGTGTTCAACTCACAATCTCACTTCATCTGCTCCATGAGAACCTATTCTGCTTCTCAATATCTTCTATCCCTTTTCTTGGCCAGTATCACACTGGCACAAAATAAATAAAACAGGAAGAGAGAAGAGAACGGATGCTTATGTTCCCACATATTTTCCCATAGTGATTAATACTGCTGTGACATGGAATACTACATAGGTGTGTGATAAAACACTGGGGCACAAATGTGTCCTTTTTTAGTCCTGTTTAAGAAAGAAAGCATAGTGAAGCAGCATGAAGCCCATATTTCGCATGGTTACAGGTTAATAACATACCAGGTGCAGATTGTGTAAGAGTTTTCTCATCAAAATCACATTAGGGATAAAGTATGAAGAAGGCAAATGCAGACTAATGGAGAAACAGAAAGTCATCAATAAATATGTGCTTAGCTTTTTTACCTGTGGAGTGCTGAAAGTACCCATAGGAAACCTCAGAGATGAGTCGAGAGAGTCTGTATTAATTTCTACAAGAATGCAGGGACCCAGTCAGGTGTGGAGCATGTGAGGCAGCCCCACAGAGACAGTGTTTTTCTATATGCCGACAGGGAATTGAAATTAATGCACCTATTCTAGGTATTGGCAGCATGAGAAAAACCTGGGTATTTTTTTTTACTGCTAGCTTTCACAATTGTATTTTTAACAGTTGGATCTCATGTTCTTGAAATGATATGCAGGATTGCATTCAATCCTCGGTTATGCCTTTGTAACCTCACCAAATTCAAATAGTATCTCAGGACAGAATCTAGACCAACACGGCTTTATCAAACACAATCTCACTGAGAGCTCTATTTCTAAATAGATTTTTTAGTTAATAAAGTGAAATAAACGTCCAATAATTTCCTCAGAAAGCTATGCCCTTTGAAGAGTAAAATAAATACTTATAACAGATTAAACAATAAGTACTAGCAAGAAAAACAGAAGGTATAATCAGAGATATGCCAAAGAAGATAAAACCATCTATTTGGTCTTATTATTTTTAAAACAGTCTGTATCAGTCAATATATCTATGTGCTGTTCTGTTATCTCAACAACTTGGTACTGTATCTCTGCTACTACTACTATTTTGCCCTCAGCCTTTTTCTTATACAAAATATAACTGAACTGACTATAAGAGAGCTGAACCATAATCAGCAAGCCTAATTTAGAAACATGGGAAGCTGTGAGATTAGCCAGGCCTCCATCTTTTTTTCTCTACAGTAGAGTGATAAGAGCTCTTCCTGGAAGCCTTAGTCGATATAACATTGAAAAGTATATGCTTTTTTGCTGTCTATATTAGGAATGGCATTATTTTTAGTTATTTGTGGTATTTAAAATATTTATCTCAAGGCTAAGAACAGGCCATTATTTAATTCCTACTACTTACTCCTTTTATTTTTTCAGTGATGACTATTAAAATCCATGATTGAGAAGAATCTAGGCAAGCAAATGTTATCAGGAAGACCTGTGCTGCTTGAATTTTCATTTGGAATCACTTAGCTTTCTCTAATGCTGCATAGTGCCTTTTGCTCGTGTAGTGCCTTATTCTCCCACTGAAGATCTAAGGATTAAGAAATGCACCTTCTATTAGTATTACTGGAACCTGTATGTTTAAATTTTCCTAAGAATCAATACAAGAAAAAAACTAATTAATCTGTGTTGCTAGAATACCAGCACTCCAAATATTAATTAAGTTTCGAGGCTTGTGAAAAACATGCAACTCATCAAGTAAAACATCCAATTTAATGCTGGAGGAGCCTGGGTTGCAGATTTCCTGTTGGTGTCAGTGGAATGCAGGGCCCAGCCTTGCAGAGAATGTTTAAAGCCTTCTAGTAGAAATCCCTGAGTTAAGGGACTAATCCCTCTGATAAGGAAAATGTAAAGTCTGCATTTGTTTGGTAATTTGTTTGGATCCAGACTCTTCTCTAAAATTTGAGTAGTCTCATAAACACAACATACAAATAATATCAGGAATAAATCTGAGTACTTTCCTGGTGTCAAAAGAAGACAGTATAAAGAGCAGATATGTAACAGTCAAATACTGATAAATAATATTGCAAACACAAAGCAAAATGATGCCCTGTGAATCCTAAAAAGCAACACAGTTTGGATCAGTGGGAAATGCTAAGAATATTGTTGTAACAGGCTGCTTATGGACTGGAGACTCTCAGCGAGTCGTACACAGTGATTCCAAGGTGCTGTGATTCAAAAAGCCCTCTTGTCCTCTCAGGATAGGCATCCGTGTGTGAAAGCCACATAAGATGAGCCCAAATACTTCAGGTTGACTATCCTGCTAGCAGAAATCTCAGGAATGATGTGCCTTGTTTTCCACTTCTTCTCCCAAGACACGATGCCTGCTGCAGAGGGTACAGCAGAGCATGAATACTCTCCAGGCAACAAAAATCTACTTCAGATAAGAAAATTCATCTCTTACAATTCTGGTTCACAGGAAGAATCCTAAATAATTCAACTGAGCTACCTTTGTGAATAACTTCATGAGTTGCCAGGGAAGGGTAAGCAACTTAAGACTTTAATTTGCCACATGTCAGATGAAAGGCCACCAGCATACCTGGATCATCTGGCTAACTAAGCAAGTAACTTTTGGTAGCATAAACAGGCTGTCTGGAAAAAAATGCAGTGTGTTAGGGCTGGAATACAGCAGACACTGTCAGGAATTTGGTTTTCTTGCAGCCAGCTAATAATATTTTTCTCTAAGAGTCCTGTCTAGTCTTCTGTCTTTCTTTGCCTGCCTTCCTTCCTTCCTTCCTTCCTTCTTCCATCTTTTTTTTCTTCTATTGGAATTCACATCCACTTGGTGCAGAAAGTCTTTAAAAAGAAGAAATACTAGGATGATTTCGTATTTTCTGTGTTAAGTTGTGCTTTTACTAACTACAGAGATCACTTAAATTAAGGTAAATGGATCTTTTGAATTTTAAAGGCGTGTTTTATCAATGCATTAAGCACTGGCTGTATATTTGGTGCTGTTAACTGGATTCTGTCACTGAAGCAATGAGAAAAGCCGTGTACGGAAATTACTTTATCACCAGTTCACAAGTTCATAATCTGACATGACTATTCAGTAAAGTGCTCTGCCTGTCTGTAAATTAATGTGTTCTTAGTCTGACATAACAGATGTACCACCATATCCAAGGGTAGCAGAACAACCATTTTACACCTTTCTGTAATTTTAATTTTTCTCATTTGCATTTATTTTTAAGAAAATTTTTTTACCAATGTCGAATCAACATGAGAATACATGATTTCTTCCTTACTAATAAAGAAATCATGAGGGTTTTTTTCTTTTAAATCATGATTTTTGTTATTATAATAACAAATCTGGGTTTTTTTTGTTAATTTTATTGTGTATTAATTTATATTTAATAAGAGAAGTTTAACCTATTTTTCCCTCACAAATAAACTTGAATGAGATCAATAAAATTTACCTTAAATGATATCTTTGTCCAGAAAGTGAAAAATATAGTTTTTAAATAAAATTGTGACAATGACAAGCTGGTGCCTCAGAAAGGTGATTAAAATTAGAATTTAAGGTATATTTAATAAATCACTTTCTAGCACTCTCTCTCCCTTGGTTAAAAAGTTACCTGAAACAGATTCAATAAGATAAATTTAAGACTTCTAAGTTGAGCTAGATGAAACCTCCTTAAATGTTTGATACATTTCCTTCCTAGGTGATATGGTTAAAATCCTTCTGTGTCTTTGTCTTGTCTTACATAACAAAACTGTTTTAATTCCAAGTCTCTCTTAGGAACTAAGTTTCTTTCCATTCACTTTACCAAGTAAAAATGCCAGTTGTTTGAGCCAGATTTACTCTGTGGAGCATAAATGGAAAAGAAACATTTGGTTCCTCAGTTCCACCTGCTGCTACTGCTGGGAGGCTGGGCATACAATCCAGTTCCCAAAATTATCAAGTTTGAAAGTAGCTCATTTTTCCCCCCACACTATTCCTATTGGCAAGCTGCTCTAAGTTGTTTTTCTGAGGGCTGAAACCTCCTAATATTAATCATAAATACTTTAATGGACAGTTTCCCATTGGTCATTATGCCAACATCATAGCATAAGAGCTTGCCATTTGCCTTCTGAAATCCAGTCTGCTTTTCTGAGGATATTACTTCCCCAAATCCTTGTCTTTCTCTATGCTATTCCAATCTCTTTTATCCAGCCCTTCAGCATATTTGAATCTCCTTATCACAGGTCATTAAACAGTAGCTAACTAAATTCAGAAGTGTGTCAAATTTGTACACTTTCTTTACAACTGGAAATATCCTAACACTAATTCATTCTCAGGAAATGCAGTAGAGTAGATGTCCACCTGGAATCTTTGATGGACATATAGGAAATTCTGCAGTAGAAGTGCTTCACCAGTTTTCTGTTCAAAAAAATATAGACAAGAAAATTTCCTTCTTCCCCAAAGCTCAGTCCTTTTAAAATGAATCATTTGATGAAGAGTAGCTTATCCAGTTGGGGCATCCCTTGTGGTTTTGCTGAGGATTGTCAGGAAAGGAACAAAGCTTTTAAAGATTTGGCTAGGTCATCCATCTTACATACACAGTCCCATGTATCTGGTGAGTGAGTGTTTTACTTATCAAGATACTGGGGAAATATTTTGCGTTTGGATTTCCCCTTCACACCCTCAAAACAGTTGAAGGATTTAAGGCAGGGTCTACACACATTATTTGTTCATTTAATGCCTTCTTTTGATACCATTTGTCAATAAAAACTGACCCTCGACTTCCATGCTGCTGCATACCCTTGTTATGTATTGAAGGAGTCAGTTTTACATATGTGATTTACTAAACTGAATAAACTGAATAAACTGAATGGCACTTGAATGAGGGGTTGTCAGTGGTATAATAGAAGTACGAGTTGCCATTTGCTTTGGAAAAGGGATGCAGGGAAAACATGCTGTGAAGGCTTGTTAGAAGACCATCAAGGAGAAAGTAAAAAAAAGTCATGAGCCCTATAATGACAGATCTATAATTTATGAATGTTTTGCATTCTTATGCAGAGCTTCTAAGAAGAAAATGTAAAAGGGGTTGACCCCGTTTATTTGGGCTTGATATTAATAATTATTTTATTATTGGTCTTGATAATAAGATAAATACAATTTTAAAATACTATATTGTATATCATATGGTCAGCTCAGATTTCTGCAAACAGCCATTTTGTTTGCAGAACACTATTTCCTGCCAAACTGGCACTACATTTCATGGCCTATGAAAAATGATGCAATTTCATCTTTTCCAAATTATTCGAAGAAATTTAAGATTGATTTCGCTTGGGATTTTGGGGATTGCTTGTTTGTTTGTGAGGGGAAGTTTTTTTCTTCAGCCTCAGCATTTTATTAGCATGGTCAGAAAAGGAAATCAAGATGGTGACATGGATTCCATTGAGAAAATGACAAGCTCTTTAACCACCTCTGTTGAATAGGATTCTGAAAGGCTGATTAGGAAAACTGTGTATGTGTTAATGAGACAGCTACAGACAATCCTTTGGGATAAAGACTTTTTCTAGCTTAAAAGTTGATGATGGAAGCAAAAGATAGAACTGTAATGCTGGATCTTAATGATTTGGGTACCATCTCTCACATTATTATTTCAGCTTTACATTTTTTTTAGCGTTGGTAAATCAGAGACTCCAATAGTTTCTAAACAGGCATGTTATGGCAAAAAATTGCATGACCAGTTTTCTATCATTTTAAAAGCTTAATCAGAGCTTTTATCTTCTTTACAAATATTTAGGTTCTACCAGATGATAATCCACTGAAACTAATTTCTGTTTGTGCCTACATTGAAACCGATGATGTACTGACAAATTACTTTTAAGAGTTTGCTTTTGTGGTTATAACACTGCAAAAACACCTTGTTGTAGTTTGGAATGTATAAATAATGTGGAAGCCACTGGAAATTTTCATCTAACAAAGGCCTTTTTTTCTCCCAATTAAATATTTCTCTGTTCTAAGTCAGAACAATGAAAGAGCCAAGATTGCTTGAGAAGGTGCAAAGATATAATCCCAAGTATCTGGTATCTAAGTGATAGAATAACTGATATTTCAGAACAGAGGATATAGATTTCACCCTTACTCCTTTCCTTTTAATTTTATCCCACAGATGGCAAAATTGTCCAAGAAATGTCACTGCACAATGAGAAGAGAAAAGGCCAAAACTGTGAGTAATTTTTTAAAAGTGTTGCTCTATACTTGCCAAGAAGAACATGAGTTAGGGTGAGTATTTCAAATCACCTGTGATTAAAGATCAGCCATACAATTGTAATAAGAGAAAAGAAGAAAAGAAAGAGGGAAGGGAAATTTCAGGGAAGGGAAGTTTCAGGGAAGTTTCAGGGAAGGGAAGGGAAGTTTCAGGGAAGTTTCC
>VZTE01004192.1:1045214-1056586 GCA_013397775.1 Eulacestoma nigropectus | reverse complement strand
AAGGGAAGGGAAGGGAAGGGAAGGGAAGGGAAGGGAAGGGAAATATGTTTTTAACTGATCCTAAGACAGTCTGGAATCACAAAGCCATTGAATTAAATTCAGAGAGTGAGACTGACTACAATTACGAAAGTTGTGACAGAGTGAAAGATGTGAAGTGAAAATTAAGTGATGTAATTATTTTTTAACTTTTCTGCATAAAGGGAGAATTCTTCTGTGTGCAAAATAGCCAAGCGCATACTACTGTGTGCAAAAGCAGTCACAGGAATAAGAAACATGTTACAGCTCAGAGTAGTAAACAACTGAATGAGTGAATGATAAGAAATGCTCAGACTCTGAGAAAGCTTTGCTAGCTGCTGTATGGGATTAGAGAATTTTTAATTACATCTATATTGGACAACACTCTTGAGACTAATCATTATTCAACAGTGTCAGCAAAGTCCGGTCAGATTTGTAAAGGATAAAACTCCAAATCAAAAATTCTTTTCTGTATGTTAAATTTGGAGGCTAGTAATGTGAACAATATGGTATATGCCAAATGAGGATTGACAGAAATGCATCAGTATTAGGAAATACATCGTGTTGAAAGTCACTGTCCTATGACAATTCTGTGTATGATATTTTGTCACTAATTTGGGTGGATAACTTTTTTCAGGCATATGATGTAGAGTTATCTGTACTTGAAAAGGTGGAGAGACAAAAAGATGTCTCATGACAGAAATATCAGCTGTCTGATGTTAGAACCCCACACAGGGAAGTAACAGTTGTTAATTACAGACTTATAATTCACTTAACATTTCATAATATATTTGTTTTTCATTTTGGTCTCCAAACAGTGAACTATATTCACACATTAAGTGAAGCTGTTTAAAAACTATAACCTATGTTGTTAAATCAAGACACCACTTGGGAAACGATGGCAGGTATTTAGTAAATGACGAGAGTAACAGATAAATACCTCAAAACAAAATGCATATTGCATAGTATTTGTGTTCGTTTGCTTAAAAAAGGAAAAAAAGGAAACAGCTAAAAGCTAAGCTGAGAAGGTCTCTATGAATGCCAAAGAGATGAAAGATTTCATTTTGACTATTTGGTCTACATCAAATGGGCCTACTGAGCTCATTACAAGATAAAGAATGAGCTCCTTTTATCACATAGTGAAATTTTGACCTTAAAGTAATTTTTGAAAGCTTTATTCTCCTTTGCCTGTAGGGAAAAATTATTGAAAGGGTATTCTATGCTTAGTATGGCCAGACATCTCTACCATGACAAGATAAATTTTCGAGAACTCTGTAAGAGTCATATATTTGTGAATTTTAATTTATTTAATTTGATTGATGCATGAGTACATCAGTGCTTGAGACTGTGTTTCAGATTTTGTACAAGAGATACTGTTTTCAAGGGTCTGAGAACCACCTACAGTTGACATGATAACATAAGGAAAAGTGTGGGGAAGAGAGAGGCACTGCAGAGGATTAGTCATGAACATGTATTATAAAGGCATTTTCTTTGACACTCCAAAATATAGCAATGGTTTGAATACAGAAGGGCCATTTAACTGTTTTCCCTGATTGTTTTTCTTTAGATCTTGCCTTTGTTTTCATATAGACCCCCATATAGAAGTTCTTGTCCAGCACAGAGGACCTTTAATATGGTGTATTTTTCAGGTTTTTTTATTCCAAACAATCTCTCTTCTACAAATTGGAACCAGAGCCTTTACACCCCTACTGTTAGTAATATTCAGGATTAGCAATTATTCCAAGCAGTACGACTAAATATTACTCATTCAAGATTTCTTTTTCTATGAATCTATTTGCTGCTGCATACCTATTTCACAACTAAATATCATTATAGGAGTGAATCATATTAAGATGTGTGTGACTGTCAAAATAGCGATATTAGGATAACCTTTATAAATTATTTCTTCTTCAAGTGTTTGCCAATTGCCATTCTGCTAATTGCTGACCATTCTGTCATTCTGTAATGCCTTCGTTCCTCTGCCTGTCATATTTCTGATCTTATCATCATAATGAACATTTTAACTTTTTAAACTATGAAATAGGATTACCAAGAAATAATGTGGACTGCCTACTATGTAATAATAATCCCCATTTGATCTTGTATTAGCATCATGTAGGTAAGATTGCACACTTGCCTAAATTCACTTTTTAAAATAGTGTTTGCTTTTCCGACTTCTGAAGTAGGAGGATTTTATAGAACAGGCCACAGCATGTAGGCCTTTAAAAACACCACTAGATACTTACCTTCATATCAAGGGCACTGAACATCTTTTTAAATCTGAACCTATTTTTTATCTATAAATAAATATTGACTATTATTCCATCTAAAGCCACCCTATTTATTAAAAAAAAAAAAAAAAATAGAAGCTCAGTGACGCATCTTGTAAATATTTTAACTCCAGATGGATAAGGAGTACATTTTTTTAAATTTACTTCTTAATCTGTGCACTAACTTTAATCTCCAGAAGGCACTTTCAGACATTGCAACATATAATTTTCAGTAAATATAATCACTTTTTCCAGCACATTTCCCTTAGACAGTACAGCCTCATCTAAAGTAGAGATGAGAATAGCAACAGAGTAGAGGCAGGTGGCAAAAGAGTACTCTGTCCATACAAGAGATCCTGTTTCAATCACAAAAGCATTGCCTGCACAGAGCACAATGCCCATACACCATAGTCTGCGTGGTGTCAACTTATCCTTTCATGCTTGGCAGAGCTTTCTAGTGCAGATGCGTAACGGTTGTGCTTTATAGCATCTGTTTTCTCCCATTCTTGATTTTAGTTATGCATCTGAGGCAGAGGGTTTATAAGGTTTTCAAAAGCTGTAATCTTCCACTGTATACTGCCACCGAGAGTACCATGACTATGACAACCTTCCAACACAAGATTTAGCTATGTTTTAATATTCTTAAATTGCTATTTCTTTCTGACAATAAAGTTTTAAATCAGTGTGTTTCTTACGATGATGGAATGTGCTGCCAGCATGCAAACTAAAAGTCTAACCTTTTGAGAGTCAAACATCTTCAGTTTACATTTTAAGTAGTAATTTCTTTACCTGTCACACCAAAGTACAATATGTGAGATTTATTTGTTTTTGTGGGAGATTTCTTTTTTTTTTTTCCCCCCCAAGGTGCTGAGCACATGCATCTTCCATTTTCAGTTTCATTCAAATTCTGCATTTCATTAGCATTTTTCACCTCTTGAAACATTCAAATGCATTTGAATGCCATTGGCCATCAGAAGTAGTAGCACACAGAATGAGGTTAAGTGAAGATCCCAGTGGTTTTCCCTGTTCTCTTAACGTGGTTGATGGGTGATGTGAAAACCAGAAGGAATTCCCTTAGCTGTAATGACAACATCCAAAAGTTCCACTGTGCCCCTCAGCAGTCAGACAGACCTAATATTTTTTTTTATTACTCTGGGTACAATAATATCCATTTATGTTCCAAATCGATATATAGAAACTTTAATACTAAAGTTACATTTTAAAGCAAAATAATCTATCTCTATTTGACACTTTCCGTGCCTTAAATTATGTCTCCCCTGATGGGGGAGACCCCAGAGTCTTTGCCAGTAGTCCGAGAGACGAACGGGACCTTCAGCATTCACTGCTTTCAGATAGTTGTTTATTTAAGTCTTATCAGAGAGATAGCACTACTAATGTGACCCAGACATAGCACAAAGCAGAGAATGCAAGAAAAGCCGAATTATCAAGATTGCACAGCCTTTTTAAAGGTCAATTACCGAATGAAAACTTAAAATGAAAGATATTGTCTCTTTTCCACCAATATTCAATAAATCACTTTGTCACATAGACAGGAACAGCTGAATTCTTTATCCAATCATCCTAAACTACTTTTGCCACAGAATATGGAGTACTAGAAGAAGAAGAAGGAGGGCTGGAAAAAAATAACTATCCTCCATCTTGGAGTTTTTATTTTTTATCTATTTACTATATTAACAAACCCAAAACCTCTAAATTCTTCACCTTGTGACAATCTTACATAATATTCTATCATCTAGTTCACACCAGTGTGGATTCTAATTCTTCCCAGAGAGTAGGCAATTTTCTCCATGGATGAAGGTCAAAAATGGTGTTGTCCAGGGGGGTAGAACCCTTCAAAACAGGCAGAGAAAGATTCTCTGCACTCTGGATTCCCACATCTATTTCTTTTGTGTTAAGCTCGCCTTTCCAAAGTTCCTCTGCATCCCAAGACTGAGTGTTTTGTTATAAAATGATGAGAGTTTGGGGAGGTTAAGTCAGCATTCTGAGGTCTCTGTTAGGAGGAAAGTGACATTAGGTTTGAGGCTTCTTTCTCCTCTTTACCAAGACTCACATGATTCCTTCTCAGCCTTGGGTCTGCTTTGGTTGATTTTTATGCATTCTGTTAACTTGGTCTGTCTACATGCCCTTTCTTTTTACTGTTTTTTCAATTATTCAGTTTATTTATTCTCTTTTTTATCTCCCAAAACATGTTTTCACCTGAACACATCCAAATTTCATTCCTGCAGTGACCTTTGACAATTGAGATTTGTGTTTCCAGTACAGGACCTTTTAGTATCACTCTGTGTCTGTGCTCCTCCATACCATATTTTTCTAAAGTCATTCAATGTACACAGAGTAAACACTTGTTATTGCTATAAATTAAAGCTAAACTAAAATAAACTTGAACAGTAGTTATCTGATTGCCAGATAAATTGCTATCACAGCTGAACAAAAGAAGCCTAGACAGGTCTAGAGAACTTGCTCTTGTCAGACCAACAAAAAACTTGTGGTCTCTAAGAAATAGTAGCAAAATTACATTTTACTGGGCTACAGTTTACCTGCTTCAGCTGTTTCTGGACCTTGTCATATTCTCAAAAGATTTACACTATCGTTTCAATCTTCTTTTTTGTGTTGTGAGCCAATTGTACTGGGAAGCAAAGCAACTTTAACAGGAAATCTGGGTGGCGCCACACGCTGTATTTTTAAGACACTTGTTTATTCAGAAGGCCTGGAAAAGTAAGAAAACTATCATTGTATTAATTGCACTTGAAAAACTGAGAGAATTCTAGCATTTAATTGTCACTTTTTATAGACTAAAACCACAGCCCCACAGACAAATTTGCGACTCCATTGATGTGCCTAGAATTTTGTGCGGTCACAGCCATCATGGTTAGAAGCTGTCCTAATAGGAATAACATGGCAATGGAAAGTGCATGTTATTTTCAGGTGTGTTGTGGGGTATAGTGACTTTTTGCTTGGATTGAACCATATTTGATGAGTGAAATACAAGCTTCTCCTCAGCATTTTCCAGTCACTTATTTTGTATTTCCCTTTTCAGCTCTAGAGCCTTAGCGGGTCCCACAGTTAAAGATCACCCGGCATTTTACACAGAACACAAGTGCTGCTGCTGAGGGCATGAATCTCAGAAGGAAGAGAGGCATTGTGAAATTGAGCCTGAGTTTTACATAGAAACCTATCTCCATAGAAAGAGTTTTCTGTAAAAGACCTACAAAATATAATAAAAATTAAACAAAACTTCTTAGCACAACCAACCTGGAAGCTAAGGGTAACATCTTTTGTTAGACCAACCAATAAAAACTGGAAAAACACACATCTTTCAGAAGATCTTCTGAAGCTGTAATTTTATACTACTTTTTCTAATAACCTACAAGACACTGTCTAAGAGCATCCTACATAAATAGTGCTATTGGATACTCAGGAATTATCCCTATAGAAGTAATCACTCACAGGTAATCTGCAGGATTTACTCTGAAGTATGACTGCATAAGAAAAAACTAATAATTTTTGAACTGAAAAAATGCAGCATCACCAGTAAGATTGTAATTATTTTATAGTCATGTTGTAAAGAAAATGTTAACTATAAACATTTCAAAAATGAAGAAAGAATTAGTGAACAGCAAAGTGCTCTTCAGTTATTAAGCTTCCTTTCAGACACTCTTATCATGTGGAGTAAGATAATGACTAGAAAAGTTACCAGCATTAAAATATCACAGTGCAAATAACAGTGCCATTAATAGTCTTATTAATTAATTTCTGTGTCTCTTTAAGTATAATGGACCCATTAAGGCTAAAACTTAATAACACTTATGACAATGTCATCACTAAAACAGTTTTCTGTTATGCTTCTATTTGCAAATACAAAAAGTCTAAGAACAGTTTCCTTTCCTTGCCTTTTCTGAATCATCAGTGTTAGGTGAGGTTAATTTTTCAATGCTGAGCTGCAGGAAGTTGAACAGAGCAGTTTTAAGAGGAGCACTCCCCAAGCCATACCCCATGCCCTGGGCTCAGCAGTGGATCTGCACCGCCTTTTGTATGCCTGAGTGGAATGATTAAATCCCACAGGTTTAAGAGAAAGAAGCAAAGATCACAGCCAGAAAGTAAGTGGAGAACTGTGGAAAAAAGAGGGGATTGTGTTGTGAAGAAGAGTAGGAAATCACACACAAAGAAAAGTAGAGATTAAAAATTAACAAAAAGAGGGAATTGGAGGAGATAAATAATCAGAGTATGAGAGGAGTAGCATAATGCTAAGATAATAGAGTAGATGTTCAGAAAATCTGCTGACATTTTGAATTAAACCCAAATCAATTATCTTATATTTTTCTAAAATGTCAAGATGCACCTTAGTTGATAAACTCAATTTTCAAAAAAAATCATTAATGACTGCAGGTACTACTGTCTTTATTATAGACATATCTGCTGTGCTACCTTTTTTCCTCATTTCAAAGAGATCTCTTAGTTCCTTACTTAACTCTGTGGGTAAGATTTAACCCAAAGAAAAAAAAAGAAAGTGTATGTCATGAAAGTGACATACTATGATGACAATGTTACCCCACACTTTTTTCTGAAAACTTTCCTTAGTTTACCCCTGTTTTTTCTATTATACACATTTGAGGCTTTGTTGTGCCTGAATTTAATAATCTGCATCCTGTCCTTTTAGAAAGGAGACAGCTTCTGAGTCAATGAACTGTGTGATGTCAGAGCTCAGATGTGGTCTCCATTGCTAATCTTTCCACAGACTATGAATTCAAGGGCCACTTTTTCTGTACTGCAGTTTCAAATTAGTTTTTATTCTGGAGAAAACCCAAGTATTAATTACTGACTGTATCACCAGCATTACTGACAGAAAATCAAAACAAAATTCTGGGTATGGCCTTTACAAAATAAATTAACTGCAGGGGACAGCACAAAACAGACAAATAGATAGTACCACTCTCAGAATAACTCCCTTTGGGTCCATTGACCAGAGTGGAACCACATTTGCATTTGTACCATTGGATTAAAAATATTGAATTGTGGAAATAAGTTCTTTGCTTCAAAACTAGAGGTTTTTTTATTAATATTCTTTCTTATAACAGGAGAATAAATTGTACACTAGAATCTCAAGGGTTCTGATTTTAAAATTTCAAGGAGTTTTGAATAGTGGCTCTGGATATAGTGCTAAAATATATAGAACTAAATGGACCATGAATGGTGTTTGTAAAGTAACTCCTGTGCTTTAGAATTTAATACATATTTCTAACCTATGCAATACATAAACAAATATTTAGTGGCTTAAATATATTTTGCCATGTGTTCCTTTAAAAGGTACTGGCATAAATTTTCTGTATCTTTGCTGATGTCCAGGTGGTGTCTTTTTAATTTTCTTTTAAGTTGGATACAACTCACACCAACTGCTCAAATTACGAAAATTAATTTTTAAATGTCTCTCTGAGATCTTTGATATTCCAACAATAGGAATATAGGACAGGTCAGTATATGTGGATTATATTTGTATTCATTGTCCATGTAGGCCTGAAAACTGAAGGAATCTTCAAATATAAAGAGAAGTTTTTTGCCTGAGCATACTTGAGTGATACTCAGTGTAAGACTGAGGTCAGTTGAGTTGTGTTCATCTTGCTGTAAGTCTAGTTCCACAGGAATAATTGTGGAAGAGGAATTTTAAATATGAAAAAAGAGAAATTTGCCTCTGAGCTATGCAAGAATAAAAGCATCTCATGGGACTGTTGATCATACTGGTCTAATTAAATAAACATGGCACTTCATTCTGCCTTGTGAATTTTTTCTGTTCTTCTTGTGAAAGATCACTGTCCCTCTAATGTACTGCTGAGAAATGCAAGGCAGACCTCATCAGGAGGAATCAATGAAGGAAAGAATATTCAAATAGTGAAATATCTACCTTGGATTATATCCTAATTGGATATTGCATTAGTGTAAATTTATTTCACTCTCATATTACCTTATTTGAGACATTAGAGAGTAATGAAAGCTAATGTCAATTAGTTAAATCCTTGTTATGTTCCATCTAACAGTTGTCTGTGAACTGCACAGTATAAGAAATAGGCAGTAACACATTTCCTAATTAATGAAATACTACTTTGAGAAGAGTAAGGGAAGTGAGATGCCATTTCAGATTTCCTGTAATTCTTTATAATTCCAAAAGTGTGGTTGTTTACCTATGACTCTGTAGTTGAGAATCCATTATCTCATGTGAAAGTATATTGTTTCCCTTTTCTTAAAAATATTTATGATTTTTTTTCATAGAGGTAAACAGTGGCAAAGAGTTACTGGAAGATGTTCTCTTGCGAACTGCCAAAAGAGACCCCCTCTATCAATCTCACTCATGACAACCTCCTGCACTTAAATCTAGACACTCAGGCCCTACACTTGCTCTTTCTAGACCATTTCTAAGTTTGTGGTTTTTCTAAGTCTGAACTTGACTAAACCACATCTGACCTGCATACCTGGATTTCCTGTCTATGAAATCTCATAAGTAATAGTACCTATATCAGAAGGAGGCCTCTGAAGATATGGAAGAGGTGATAAAAAATGTAACACTTTTAAATATTTAATACAACAAAAAGCATTCTCATTCTAAGATGCTCCGACGGTCAGTCAGTATGAGCTGGACATCCAGTTCCTCTTTTAAGGCAAGTATTACCTCCGGACACTTCTGGCTGACCTTCATGTCCTCTGCAGGGATGTATGCTGTGATGAATTGTGTTTTCCACCTACAATAGCACAAGTTCAGGCCTAAGTCCAGCCCCTCACATGATGAGTGCAAAGGATTGCCCTTTGTCCTTGACACTGGAGGTTGCTAACTGCACATATATTTGCTTAAAGACTAGGCACATGGTTAAACCATAATTTAAATGCCTTTCAAGGATGCAACCGCAGTCTGAACACAGCTCCAGCTCTGAGAATGACAGCATGGTATCTGTGGGGCAGAAGAAAAGCAAACTGTAAACAACAAAGGTGTGTAGCAGGGTGCCTGCCTCAACTACCCACTGAGAAATCTTTGAAGGCATTAGGTAGCTGCTGAAATACTTTTAATGGTGGTTATATTAACTTTTATTGTTAAGAACTCATCTGTCCCACTGAGTTTCATTTCTTTTGTGACATTGAGCTTCTTTAAAACTGTAAACAATGAAAGCAAAATTTTCTTTGTGCTCTGAAAGTACTCCTTTCCACAGAATATTAGATGTTCAAGAGCATAAATAATCTTTTCTGTAAAATCTAAGCAGAAATATCTTTCTAGTGAGTATTTTGTTTACATTTTGACAACAGGGAGTAAATTTTCAGTACACCACTTGAAATTTTGCAGATGATTCAACTTTCCTTAATTTTTAAAAGAGTTTTGTGACTTGTCATTGGGGTACCAGATGAAAGCAAAGTCTTGCATGAGACCTAAGGAATCACCTGAGTATCTCTTCTTTCATAATTTTACCAAAGTATCCAGTATCTGTATCATTATTGTCAATAGAGTAACATTTATTTTAAAAGTTAAAAAAAAAAATCAAATAACATTGAAGAGTACAGCTGTGGATAACCGAATGAGTGCATGCTTTGTTGAAAACTGACAGGACACTGCTAAAAATGTGTTGTGTGACACAGATAATGCCATTTTCATATGGAAAAGCATTTTTGCTTGAATATAGCAAAATGAAAAATAGCCATTTTTCATCATCCCCTATTTAAAGATCTTTCTCCTTCTTGTTGCATATAGGTTTGTCAATGCCAGTACATGGTAATACCTGCCAAAGAATAGAGATAATTTAAAATTTTAAGGTAAGAAGTTTTTTGTTGAGAGTCTGTTGTGGTTTAGGAATGATCGCGTCTAATTTAGTATTTCCCCTGAAACCACTCCAAACCGTGCACCACTCACTCACAGCTCCCTCCCCCCCCCTCCTCCCTTGCGGAGCGCTGGAGAGAATTCAAGGCACAAAAAGATCATGGATTGAGATAAGAACAATTTACTGGAAACAGCAATGAGATAAGAAAACAACAGTAACAGCGAGAATACTAATGACAGAGGGTACAGGAAAGAGGCAAATGATTCACACAGAAATCCCCTGACAATACCTGAATGCTCCCTCCTCCAGCTTACAACACCTGGAAGGACCCCCTTCCCCTATCACCAGAAAATGAAGTGAGATGGCACAGAATAACCTCCAGGTCCCTGCAATACCCCCTCCTGGCTACTGCAAAATTAACCATGTCCTGGCCAGAACCAGGACAGAGCCCTACTCTCGGGACACTAAAATGTGGGTTCTCTTCTCTTTTCTCCTGGCAGTCTGCACTGTAATGTTGGGAGGGTCACACTCTACTTCATTTGAAAGGAGTTTTGTAGGAATTATATTCTTTATTATCCTTCCTGTCTATCCTCACTCCTCTACCTTTCCCATATCCCTTTTTGTAAAATGTGCCACTGACCTCCCTGTAAGGAATTTTAAGATCTATTCATTAGAAGCTATGTATAAGATATAGCATAATTAATAAGATTAACAGTTTGATTGCATTGAACAAGACACAAGCTAAACCAATGTAGCATTACAGCAAAAAGGTGGCAGCTTGTTTGTGTCCATTCAGTAGTACCACTGGCAGCACTGAGATACATCATTATTATAAGGCAGCAGGCATGCTTACTGAAAGGTTTTTCAAGGTCCACTTTCTACGTCTGAATTTATTTATATCAGTGGACTTACACTGATATTAAATATAAATTTATTCATTGCTGGTGACTCAAGCTTAAGATTTAGAAAATCGTTGTTTGGTTACAGTGCAGGGTACTTGCATTTGGTTGTGATTGTGAGGCTGATTCTCTTTCCACTGAAAGCGAAGGTGAAATTTAGTGTTTCTGGACTGAATGGTATGCTTTGCTAAGATACTCTGGGTGTTGCAGGAGGGACTGGGAGGTATGTGGAATATAAATCAGCTGTCCATTTCCATATTTTGCATCCAACTGCCCACTGAGAAACGGTTTTATATGCATAAACTAACTTCCAAAGGGCCTCCATGCTACACTTTAGGGGATTTACAAAACCAAAAAAAAGATTAAAAAATGCTTCC
>VZTE01004192.1:965941-1043774 GCA_013397775.1 Eulacestoma nigropectus | reverse complement strand
TGTGAGATGCTCCACCCAGGAGGGAGGAGCCAAGCATTCCCACCTGGATATAACCTGCCCTTAGAACTGCCTAACTTAGCCCTGTCTACTGGGATACCAGAGGACAAAAGCTACCACTGGACCTTCAGCTGGAGACCAGACCTTCCATAGGATCATCGCTTCAACTGAACTACTTCATTCAGAGTGCTACCACCACCCTAACAGGGTGTTAGGTTGTATCTGACTTTGTCAGTGCTTTTTCCTTATATCATTTCACTTACTTTTAAGTTGTTTTTTTTTTTTTTCCTATTAAATTTTAATCCTGTCTTGTGATCTCCCACTGGTTTGTTTTCAAACCAATACAAAGGAAAGTTTCAGGAAAGGAAAGGAAAAGAATCCTACAGGATAAAATTCCTTGTAAACCACTAACACTTTATGAAAAAGTCCTGTCAAGTCAAAAATGTGATGTGAACACTTCTAAAATAGCTGCTTTGGGTTGTCATAGTCCAGGCTATCTGCTTGGCATTATTTTACAAAGGGAAAATGCTTAGCAAGAAACCAAAGCACCTTCAGAGAATGTTGCGTTAATGCAGTAGCAGACGCACCTCTGCGAGGAGCACAACACTTCCTTCCTCTGAGATTCCAAGGACTTTCACGTGCTGTGAAATATAATGGGTCCAAAAGGTAGTTAACACTAATTATTAACTACTAAATGAAACTGGATGCTAATTTTTCAATTCATTCCCAGATTTTTCCCAAGAATGTGTAGATGACTGGCCCTCCATGTATCCCACCCAGCAGAAGCACCAGACTTAAGAGTGTAGTTGCCTCCAGCCTTATTTAGGCTATAGAGAGTTAAGCACTACTGGAAATCAGGTCATAGATGCAGTGGCCTGAATTTCCCCTGGCAGTATCCCTTGTCTTTCCATGGCTCTCACAGGGAACCTAGGGCTTCATTGCCCTGAAGCTCAGCATTCACAGTTTGAAGAGATAACTGTAAATTATTTCTTTTGAAGTTGACTGACTGTTCACTAAGAGTAGAGAGAGGAGCTCAGTTTACAAATACCCAGGAGAGGGAAAAAGGCCTTTCACCAGTGCTTACTGTTGATTATGTAAAAAAGCTGTCTCTTCTCAGAGCAGCATAGGTTGGAGTATGGAACAATCTCATGCTTCATGCAACAACTTCTCTTGCCACCTGTAGGCAAAGTTAATGCTGATTACACATTTTCTGGAAGTGCTTCCTTAGAGGCTGGCGGATGCTGTGCTGCTGATAGCAGCAGTGGGCCTACAACACTTCGAGGTGTTACTGGAGTACCCACAATGGGCACCTTGTGAAGAGACAGACACCTAAGGGAGTCTTATCCCTACTACACTTTAGGGTTGTGCTTGAATTCATACAGGAAACACTCAGTATGTTATTCACACTAATGCACATCCCAAGTGCCTCTGTTCTGCTCCCAGGAACAAGGAATTCTCACAGCTAAGTAGCAAATTGCCATCATATGTACACCTATTTTCAGAACATAGTGAGAGGGAAAAATATGGCTACACTTGAAGTTACATCATTGATTACAATACTTGTTTTGATTTTGTGGCCAGTAAAATCAGTTCCAAGTATCAGTTTATCAGACTAAAGTTTCTTTCAAGGGGTAATAAAGCAGAGACTGTAGGGATGGTGATAATGGGTATGATCCCCCTTACATTATAATCACAGGCTTACACGGTATATTCCTCAGACACATGAAATTAATGAGAACAATTAAGAAAATATCTTCAACTCTCAATAACTAATTTTTTTAAAAATATTTTTGGTTATAGTTTCATACGGCTTTGCATAATTGAAAAAAAAAAACAACCCCTTTCAGTCGTTTGGCTATTTCAGTGACTAGGTCTTCCCTTCGCTTACACACATTTCATTCCAGGAACTTGAGAAATGTTATTCCTTACACTAAATGCATGTGAAACCATGACTGCAGCACTCAATTCTGGATTTCAGCTGTTACATTTCTGTTGGAAATAAGCTTTTCCCTCTTAATCCTATTATGCTGTATTCTCTTTTGCTTCTCCTTCCCTGTAACTGTTATTAAGACCCTTGGCTGCTTTTATATCGCTTCTATTTTTACCAGTCTTGCTGTATTCATAGTATACTTTTGGCTTTGGTGCCTGTTTGCTTTTCAGTGTAAGATGCAGAAAGACAAAGAGTTACAGCTGAGTAACACTTGCCACTTTTTTTATCCAAAATGAGACTAATGCATTAGACACACCACCTAATTTTGGACTTCTAAATATCCAGTGTCTAAATTTTGTGGCCCAGTTAAGAAAGCCACATTGCTGTACCTTCTATATAATAAATTATTGATAAGAAGGACAAATGGATAAAAACATTAAATATATTTCATTCTGAAACAAATTAGAAGATGCAGAGCTCATCCAGAGAATCTTAGTTTAGTATTACTAAGCAATGAATATTTAGTTACTTGGATATTTCAGCATTTGTTTTCTATGCTTTCTCAGGACAAAAATGCATGATAAAAAACATCTAGAAAATCACTGAAAAATTACTGGATATAATGAAAAAAACAGGAAAAAATAATTCATTAGTATCAGAAGTTTTATATTTATTCTTTTTTTTAAATAATTAAGTGAACGTTGTGGTAACACGAACTATTTAATTTTGTGTCAATGTTAATTTTAGTGTCTATCCACCTGCTAGAGGGATGTAATGGCCTCTGCCATTCTGAGTTTTCCATGTCCTATTTCCCTTTACAGAGCTGGCTGACTCTAATGCAATCTCCTACGATGCTCTATGGCCTTTCTTGTTACCATCACTACACAGTCCATTTTGTCTTCTATATCAGTTGTATCACTGCAGGCCAGAAGTTCCAGAGTTTCCATGGGACTAGTGTGAGGGTATATTTTGACATCATTAGGACAAGGCCTTTCTGTACTCTCCAAATCTTCAGTCATGTAAAATAAAACACATTTAATGATGTTAAAGGATTTCTGTACAGAATTTTTCTATAAAACAGAACTTTTATATACTTTCTAATGCATATAAAAGATCATCAAGGAAAATATAAATATGGAAAATAAATCTTTAATGGATTTTAATGTTTATTCATAACAACAGCAATTTTCTGGTTGGTACTTTCTTATGAGCTGTTGCCTTTTATCCCAAAGAACTGAGGTGATCTATGCTTTAGAGAACCATCTTCCCATACAAATAACCATGCCATTAAGGTCAATTCCCTCGATTCATTGAAATACAGCAAAATAAAAATTACCCAAATTTAAGGTAAATTACCCAAATCTAGGCATGAAAATCAAAGCTTATTCTTGTGGCCTGCGATAAAAAAAATTGTTACTCACCTAAAATTTTTGATTTTTTGGATATCTACTGGGATAGAGTTAAAATTAAAACTTTCAGATTAAATATTTTCTTTAAAATGAGGTCTTTTCCCACTAATATTCATTGTAGAATTCCTACCAGTACAGTGGAAATGGAGATAAACTAATGCTGCACATATTTAACCTGTGCTTTCTCCAAGACAAACTCTTGAGAAGAGCTCAGTTGGGAGAAGAAAACATTAGTGATTTTATAAGAATTTCAACTTGAAATAAAATTTTCAATTCAGTTTCAAGCAACTTCAATATTGTTTGAAAACTTTCAAAGAGAAAATTTATTTTTTATTTAAAAAGTTACTTAATTTTAAAAGTTTCAGCAAGACTGTAGGAGCTTTTAAGGGCTTTTATTGGAAACAAACATCTTCATGAATCAGGTATATTTTGTTTCAGTGGGACTGAGTATCAAATGTTTTAAAAAAAATGAAGAAAGTGAAATTTCTCAGATTTTAAAATATGCTTTTGGCATATCATATAACTATTTTAGAAGACAAAGCAATAAACCAGTAGAACTCCAGACTCATTTTCTTAAGAACAGCAGAGATGCACTTTGTTTTAAAATATATGTACTTTCTTGAGGGGGGAAAAAAAAAAAAAGCTTGTTCATCAATTTTGCATGTTTTACAACTTTTATTACAGAAGCTACCCTTACTCTATAGATGAAAATGTGGAAGAGGCATCTTGCATGGTCTCTGAACTCTGAATGATCCATTAAATAAGTGCTTTTAATCTCTTGACAGAGGGAGAGAATATAAAATTTGACAATGTGCTTCAGTCTCAAACCCAGCATGTTGCTGACCTGCTTAAGAAACACAGGAGTGGTCACCCAGAAAATTGTGTCTCCCAAAATGTCAGCCTGGGGGCAAGCTGCTCTCCAGCTCACCACAGCTACTTGCTAAGAAAAGAGCAGCAGATCCGGACCTACCCATCATCCCAGCAAGCAACTTGCGTGAAAATGCAAGGGAAGCTGGAGCACCTCTTAATTTCTGTACACAATTATCATAATCCAAGTGTGGTCTGATGCAGTGAGAATGTGGATATGAGGTGGGAAATACTCCAGTACTCTGTGATAATTTCTGGTTTATATTGATGAAGCTCAAAACACATGTGAGTCACAGAAAAATGTTTGTTTCCCATCCAAAAGCTGTTTTTTGGAGGAGTGATTCTCAGTGGGAAAAGTTTCAGTCTTTGTTTCTGTACAGCTTGACAGGAAACGCTCATAGCCTGGCTTTGCAAAATCTGCTAAAACCACTTGGTAGAATATTAATCTGTTTCAAAACGTGACATGTTATACTAAATCAACCAGAACATTATTCTGGTTCCAATGCCATTTCTACAAAATACCTGTTCTTTCAGCTCAACACAAGCTTAAATTTCATGGAATTTAAGCAAGTCCTCACCAGCTGGAACATTGTTGGACACGTTGCCGAGTAACTGTTTAATTTAAAACATGCAGTTTAATGCTTTGGGTATTAAGCATAAAGATTACTCGTCTCCTTCTTCCCCTGCTTAGCCACAGTCAGGGCAGGAGGTTAACAGGACATTAGCAGCTAGACTGACCAGGAAGACTTTCTCTCAGTATTGTCCTGTCTATTTTGGAGAAGGCTCCTGCAATTTCCCCCCGGCTCACCCTGCACAGGAGAAAAGAGTGAAGAATAAATGCTGCCAAAAGAAAGGAAAACTGGAAGAAACAACTTCAGATCTTTGCAGCATTACCTGTATATTGCAACTGTATGTCTTTGCTCCCTTTCTGGCCAAAGTGTTGATGGTCCCTCTGAAAATGGTGCCTGGGATGTGAACACTTGAATGAGAAGGGGGTTGCAAGGACAGGATGAGCGAGTCCTGCAAGCCAGCCAGCCACAGATGTTTTCTTTTAGTGCATAGTTACCTGTTGGCACTCAATACTTGTTTTATTATATTGAAATCTTCTTGGGAGAGAAAGGTTTCTGTGAAACTTTGCTCCAAAGATCAAAGTCGTAAGCTTCTGAAAAGCATACTTGGACATTTATCAAGAAAATAGAGAAGAGAGGGGTGAAGGGAAAGCAATGGAGAGTCAGAGTCAGGTCTGAGAAGGCATGATGTAGGGATACACAGGAGCAGAAGGGAAACATGACAGGAATTCAGCTGTGAAGGAAAAGGAGATGAAATCAAAAGACAATTGTAGAGAATAATAGAGAAGTTTATAATTCCTACAGCATTTTCCTTCTCTGAGTATTAGAATGCTCAGCTCTGTTTTCCTTTACTGTCACAAAGTGCTGTGAAATGCATTAGCAAGGTATAATTCACATAGCAGAGAGGAAAGCATAGGAATTGTGTGCCTATGCAAATGCAGTAATATGCAAACAAGTGCAGACAGCTGTATGTTGTCTCTGGTTTTGTGTGAAGCTAGGTTTAATGCAGAAACTCTAAAGCCAAAGGATATACTGCCTATAGGATAATCCTGTACTTAGGACAATTTGGCTTCTAGGCCAGTTCAGAGGGTGGGAGCACAACTGTCTGTCTTATTTATAGAGGTAACACATCAATGTGAACAAGAGCTGAGGGAGCACACAGTTGTGTCACACAGGGCTGCACTCTTTATCTCTTCCATAGGGAGGTATAGCCAAGGGATATAAAAAGCACTTTCAAGTGCTTTAGTTCAGGTCACAGGGGCCTACGCACGCCACTTGGAAAATCAAGAGTCACAGGAAATGTTCCTTTGCATCCAAAAAAAAAAATCTACTAGGGAGACTCATATAGAAAATTCAGTTTTCTAACTTGTTGCAGGATAAACCTTGTTAATCAATATGGAAGACAATATGCATTCACATACTTCAGTAAACATTTTAGTTATTATTTTGCTCATTAAAAAAAAAGAAAAGAAAAACCCTAAGCAATTGTATTAAACCAGTAGCACTGCTTTGCTACATGGAAGGTAAGATTGTCAAACCAGCTGCTCAGGGTAAGGAAAAGCTGCAATGAAGATTACCAGTGCTCCTTTTGTACATCTGTATTGGAATTAATTGCATAATCATACAGCATTTTTTCACAAAACTCCTGCCTTATTCAGTGCACAGCATGAATATAGCTCACTGAATGAGTAACTTCAATATTTCAAATATAGGGAGCTTTCAATATTCAAGTGATTGATTCCAAATACTTAAAATTTGGTTTGGTTTGCATACAAATTGATCCTGAATTAGGCAATGGTCATGTCCATGATGAAAACACTTCAGTTAAATGACACATAGAGAAAGCTTAATTGATACTTTATGGTTTCTCAGCAGATGTCTACATTCAAATGGAATTAATGTAAAAGAATTTGCTAGAAAGATGTCGGTACTGTATCTGAATATATCATTTGCATCTGTTCAAATGAAGTTACATGCAGTAGGAGGTGCTGGTTATACCAGCAAGCCATAAACATATCTTTATTCTTGTCTCTCTTTTTCATTTTGTGCACTAAAATGAATCTAGAATGGGACTGATTTCCTCTATATTATGTCAGCGTCATGCTGATGCAACTCTCTTAATTTCAGTCTTTTACCACCTAACTACCTGTTATAGCAGTAAAAGACTGTCTACACACATATACTCTGTATTTATTTTCCTATAATTTCTTTGTATAGAAAGAATAAAATCATAAAAGGATTCTGTAGGGCTAAGAGTTTGACTTCTAAGTAAAAAGTGGGGCACAGCTAAACAAATGGAAAAAGTGGAAGAGTGAAATTTTGTATGTGGGTTCTAATAGGATTATGAGTGCCACTTCATTTTCCCTCTCTTACAGTCTGAGTATGCATTTACTGTATGTCCTTGCAATGCATTCTCTCTTTGTAACCCTATCCTCTCCATTTACGAAAGCCATCATGGTGCTATGAAGAACATGATGCAGAAAAATAAATGCAGATTAGATATCAGTATGTGAAATAAAATGTTGCCAGTTCTTTTTATCCTTTCTGCAATTTGATCCAAATGCCGTGACTACGTTACTCTGGTTAAGATTAATGGGTAAAATATTTTCCCACAAGGAACCACCACTTTTCTCCACTTAATTACCAGATGTTAAAAAAAGAACGAGTAGTTATTCTTCTGTGTACCCACCTGTACCTTTAAGATAATTACGGACAACTGCTAAGTGATTTCACGCAGTTTTGCTGTGATGTTGCAGGATTCTTAATGTTAAAAATGATGTATCTCTATAATATAGTCTAGCATGATGTCATACACTGATAGTCATTATGTCAGCTATGTGTGCCCCTTCAAACAGGGACTTGGTCTAAGAGGTAGAATCTGTATTGCTTTACAGTCTCTTGCTCCCTGCTGCTTTCACATGCATGGCTGGGAACAGAAGAGAGACCCGAAGTCCCAGACAGCATAATAGATTATATAACCCAGACGTCCCTTAAACTATGAGGGCAAGTCCATGATTTTTAAGGGTTTTACAAAGTTAAACTTTCTGTAAGAAAGAATAGGAAACTTTCAAATGCATGGATTGGGGAACATCAAAACTTCTATATTGTACTGGAAAAAGGGGAATCCTTTGTGGCATTTCTGCACTGCTAGAGCAGCACAAATCAGTCATGGCAAGTTTAAGTGTCCTGTTCACTTTGTAGACATATAAATGGTTCACAGATCTGAAGACAGGAGAGTGTTTGACTATTGACATTTTAAAGGGAGATTATTCTCATCCATTGAGATGTAGAAAGGGGAGCCTCAAAGATGCTCCTCTGATTAATTTCTTGGGATTAAGAGCAAACATTCAGTTTCAGCTTGGCACCTATGCTACAGTCTACTATTTCAGCAATGTGTTTGAAGCTACTATTTTGTGTTTGACAGGTTTCCTCCTCCAGTCTAGCAGAGACAGTACCAGCAGGTTAAAGTCTTTGGATTGAATTAGCCAGCCACACACTCCTACTGATGTGTAGTGGAACAACTTCTAATTTTTTATTCATCTTTCATATTGTGAATCCAAACCCAAAATTACAACTTCAGTAAGGACCATGAATTAAGAGCTGCAATTCTTTCATAAACTACTTACAGGTTTAGCAGATAGAAAAGAACAGTGGTAGACACTCTAAGTCACTGCAGTTTTCATTTCAATCTTTGTTTATGAAAATGTGACAGAAAGTGTTAGAATCTATGCAGGGATTAATAATTTTAATTTTACTTTATTTTTTAGTTTTATGATTGCAAATTTTTTTTTTAAGTTAATACTGTAAGTATGCTATTGTAATTGTAGCACTATTGCACTTGTGATTAGCACTACATATGGTAGTAGATCCTCATGTTTCATGTTTCATTTGAATTGGGGCCTCCCATGTCCACTGTGAATTCAAAAGCTAGTGCAAAGGATTAATTCCTCCTTGACCTGTGAGTGGCATGAAAATTTTCCTGAGATGTTTCCCAGAAAATTAACTGTTCCTAGCACTCAAAAATTTCAGTATATTTTCTTCTTTTCAGTAATCGGCTGGTACTATCTGCTAAATTTGATCCAAATTTTCTAACTGGATTACCTGATGTAAAGTGCCTTTCTTGCAAATAAGCCTTTCAAGAATCTGTTCACAGTCATGTCAGGTAAGTTTTTCCCTTTGCTTCTTCAACTATTTTTTAATTGAATCACTGATATTTGAATTCCAGTAATATATATTTCCTGCCACAGAGACAGGGCCCCCTCAATGTCAGCACACAGAACGAGAGACGGTCCCTGGCCTGTATGGTTTATTAATTGGCTGGATAAATGATGGGAGGTGGGACCTTGCCTAAGGTGATAACAGAGGTCGCTCACGGAGACAGCGCTGGAAGCTTTTCTCATTACACCAAACTCCAGATTCACACTGACGGACCTCCCAACAGCATTTAAAACGCACAGTCATTCAAGCTGGGGAAACAGAAATTAAACATATTACTTTAACATATCTCCCTCTGCCAGCATTTCTCAGTCTTTGTTTCTTTTCAATCCAAAAAAATATCCTTTAGGGCTTACATAACAAACATTTCTTTCTGTTCCTTCAACTAATTCCTTTATATTTTTCCTATTGTGGCAAAACACAGAGAAATAAGGTAAATCATTCTTCAAGCCTGTTATAGACATGTACTTTGAAATGGCAGATAAAAACAAACAGCTAAGAAACAATTCCAGCGTCTTCTTAACAGGACTAGAATTACCAGCAGGCAATAAGGCTCTATTATTTGTTTTTAATGAGAATTAACCTGTTCTTGGTCTCAATGTAGCACTACTACACAGACCTCCTTAGATTTGTCATGATTAATGATGTGTTCTCTTTTCACAATTTTTCCCCCATTCTGTAGAAATAGTATAATCACTGCTGTTAACTGACATGCCTCTCAGGAAATGTCTTCTTGATGTCTCACATACAAGCTTTCCTAAGCTTTAAATGCTGACTTTATCTAACTGGATTTCTCAGACGACGCATAAAAAATATAGACACATTTCCCCTCTTGCTTAATTATTATTTTGTTAAAAAAATCATCAAATATGCTTTTTTCTGTCAGTCTATATGGAAACAGTGGAAGGAGATTAAAAAATTAAACCTTTCTATTCATACTGTTGCTTGTGAAAAGGGAACCTTTCACTTACTGTATTCTGTGGCAAAATGGATTATCACAAAACATGGCATCATGCTTTGCTGGGAAAATGTGTCATCTGTTTTGCTTTAATCTCATTGTGGAGCAATTGTCACAAGTGTCTTCCATATGAAATTTTTCCTTATCCCATTTGGCTGACTAAGATTAGATGTCAGTGCAAGGGCATCTAAATAAAGCAGAATAGCAGATATTTCTGTAGCTGTTCCTATTGCTGTTAATGGAGTTTAACATCAGCTCAACAGAGAGAGGAAAACGATATGAATATTGCTTTCCAGGGACGGTGAAATATCTTTAAAGCAATGCCACATATGTTAAACTCCTAAACATCTTACCTGCTGGGCAAATGCTGATTGCTGTGAACTTCTCCTAAAATACAAAAAGTATGGATAAAATAGGTCAGTTTCACAATCTTTGGGCAACATTCTCAGTAGTATGAAGAATCCTGTCCTTCACCTAACAGAGCAAGAATTTTACTTAATGTAACAACATTTCTACAGTGAATGTTATATTCTGCTGCCCTTTGTCTTAGGACAGCAAGGAGACCAGAAAGTTATGATGAGGTTACAAATAATAAAATTAATAAACTCTCACTTTTTATTTTGTAAAATGGGCTTGAGCTCATTCATTCCCAGAATTACAAAAAAGGTAAAAGGATGATACTTTACTATTGACCAAAATAATAGCTATGCCTTGAGATTTATTATATTTCTACTTACCTTCTATTCATGGTGTGCATTTGGATTCTTGTAAAACACTACACTGTATAAATACTGTTCTGTCAGGTTATTGAAATTAAGTTGTCTGGCCTGGAGAAAAATTATTTGTTTCAGGTCATCTCGTTCTGTCTGTCTAAATGAGACAGAGATCCAGATATGCTGCCTAACACAGTGAGTGGCATTTACCCTATAGCTAAACTTGTTAAATGAGTTCATAAAAGCATAAATGATGTTGTTTGTGGGAAGCATAATGTGCTTCCATCTTCTGTTGTCTCATCATTCCTGAATTCTGGATTTCCTGTTTAGTTCCGGGAGTCAGCCTGTAGATTTAGAAATAAAGGATGAATAGTATCGGCTGTGTGGATGAAAAAAATGTGCTTTTCTTTTTTCTTTTTTCTTTTCTTTTCTTTTCTTTTCTTTTCTTTTCTTTTCTTTTCTTTTCTTTTTTTCTTTTCTTTCTTTTCTTTTTTCTTTTCTTTCTTTTTCTTGCTTTGCCTTTTGCCTTTTGCCTTTTGCCTTTCGCCTTTTGCCTTTTCTTTCTTGACAGTTATAAAGTGAGGTAATTATAGTTCACTATTTAGACATAAAACATGGTTTCATTTCGAGTCTGAAATATTATTTGTACTGCAAGATTCCCTTATGTGTAGGCACTGAATGACTCATTCAAAACTGAATAGATTTTAAAATAAAACTAGAAAATCATTTTGTGAGAGTGTCTTAATAGGAAATCAGTCCAAAAAATGATTTGTTGCATAGAAAGGATTCTACCCATCCAAAAAGAAATTCATTGCCTTAGTACTTTCAAATGCCAGTAAAGGTTAAATTTAGTTTAAAAAGTTGTTAAATGACTCAGAGACTCTTTAAAAATTTCCATTTTTTTCAATTTCTACACTGATTTTCCCAAAGAATTCACCGTCATTAAAAAAAAAAAAAAAATAATGGTTTTATGGGCAGTGTTATTTTTCTTGACTTCCACTTGCTCTGTCAGGGGGTCCCAGTCCTTGTGACCCCAGTCCTTGTGACCAGGTGAACTGTTTAGCTCTAAAGTCATTTATGACAGCAGAGGGTGACTAATCAGCAGAAATGGATTATCCCCCTAGCAACAGCAGTACAACACTTATGGAAGTATCTAGGGAGATGGTGATAAACAGGCAAACCGGAATTATCTCTGAATTAATGGCATTTGAGCAGGTAGCAGTGGAAAAGAGAATGGCTTCAGTGTACCCAAGCAGGAAGCCCAGAGCATAGGAGACATGTAGCTCTTCTCAGAAGCTCAGACACAAAGGTTTTGGCTTCTGCATCCAATGACAGCATCCTACAGAGCACCAGGTTATGTCCAGACTTTCACTCATCAAAAACACTCAAACCTTATGTTCGGATTGCCTAACTAAAGAACTAAGGCACCCAAATAGTTAACCAGGCTACTCAACCACCACAACAGATTTCTTACCCCTAGAATAAAGAAATTTTCTACAGTAAGGATTTTTCCTTTGAAGAGGGCTGCAAAGGCCTTTGCAAGAAATAAGGACTTTTGCAGGTTAACTTCTACTTTAAGTGCAGAGCACCTTTCCTTGATTTTATCTTCTTGGATATTATACACGTGGGTAGGGGTAGGTGTGTGCACACATCATGTTCAAAGGAAAACCCAGCTTGCTCTCAATACACTGGATAGGAGTGAAAAAAAGTTCAACGCATCTCTTCATACAGTACTGAGAAGCATTCAGCTACTACAATGAAAAATGCAGTAAAAGAATCAGAATAGGGTATGAAGGGTACTCAGACAACTTTCCCACCTGACAAGTTTGCTTGCTCTGAATAACCCCAGAATACTATCTACTCTGAAGCATGTGGGAAAAGAACAGAGGAGTGTTTTGGCACATAGGTGGGAGAAGGCTGTGTCACACAAAGTGTTATACGGCTTGCAATTCTTTCTTTTTGTAGAGCAAGAACAAAGAATAATGGGTCTAGCTTGTATGTCTTAATAGACTGGCGCTCATAGGCTTCCTGCCAAAGGGTTAATTGCTACTGTTTGGCCCTTGGTTTCAAAGGTAGAAATGGCCATCTTTCAATAGTAGATGTTTCCAAGCTAAAGAAAGAGTAGTCGGCTGTAGGGAGAAAAGCTATTGTGAATAAAACACGGAAATAACAGCTGTGATACAATCTTCCCATTAGCTGAGCATTTAGTTTGAGGTGGGTTTTCTTTTTACTTTTTTTCAGTTTTAATTCTCAGAAGGATTTCTATGGAAGATTGTTTTCAAAAGAAGGTATTATTCCACTACCGTGCACATTTAGATGCATTTGTCACTGAGCCTTTGAAGGATTCTAAGAGCATATTATGAGAAAAAAAATGTTAGCAATTGTTCACGGAAAAAATCTGACAGTAAGGTCAAGTGTGCCACAAAGGAGATGACATTTGCTGATTAAGCTCTTGCTATGGCATGAAACAAGGTGACCAAAAAAAGCATACAGCATTTAAGGGTTTTGTCATATTTTTTATGGCAAGAGTGTACTTTTACGTGTGCTAAAGAATGGAAATGAATTTTAATGCTTATCAGGCACTTAGGCTATCTTATATGAAACCACATTTGGCAACTCCTCCTGCAGCTGTTGCAAACAAGTCCAGCCAATCATCAGTACTTGTGTGTTTCATTCATCTCTCTGTAAGAGAAATAGAGAAGCAATAGACTCAGAACATTTGGAAATTCAGTTTTAACAAAGTGGATGATTTTCTTTGCACAGTCAAGTCTTTAAGTTTGTTGTTGTTGGGTTTTTATAATAATTTCACCAGTGGAATTGGATTGAGATTGCTGCCTTCACAACTATGGAAAGCAAAACAAAACTGTTTTCCAAGCTTCTAACAAAACCTCTGTGCTTCACCAATGTCTTCTAATGGAGAAAAAGTATGTGTACAGCCCATTTTGAGTTCTGCAACCAAAGCTGGTTGAAACCACACCTGTATGTTTTCATCCACTGTGATCTGGTGGCATGTCATTAACTCCAAGTGCCGTATCAGCTAGCAGGAGTGTTATCTGTAGTATATAACCACTTATTTCCACCAGTATGCTAGCAATTCATGGGGTGCTCTAAGATACCGTGATGCAGCTAACAATATTTTTATTAGTTAAAATAATTATGATAATAGTTTCCTTAGCAAATTTTCTAACTTTCACTATACATTTGGTAAAATACAGCATTTTGTATTTGTCTGCTTCATTGAATTGTTAGCTGCATCTATATGAGGGATGTACAGGAAACTGTCATTTTGATAGGCAATATTTGACATGCTGTTTAGCTGCCACTGATGATGAGAAAAATTTCAGGAGATATTAACTTTTTATACTTGTTGACTCTTACCATTCAGGAAAAGTGACAAGTGCCTATGTCAAAAATTACAATCTGATTAACTAGTAGCAATTAACTCATCAGATGCCTGATAGTCTCCCTGGTCATCTACACAGTACTTAAAAGTGTGTGTTCTCCTGATAATTCCTCTCCTGTAGTTATTTAGGTGGACTCAGTCATTCAGATGCTTAGATATTTCCAAAGCTAACCTAGAGTCTATTGCCATAAGTCTGAAATAAATTCTTCAAAAATAACAGAATGTCAATATTATCTACTTACATTTTTGGCATTTTGATTATTTTGCCAAAGATCTGTCTTGATGGCTGCTGTTGTTTTTTCCAGAAAGGAAGAAGCTGTCTATTTTCTGGTTTGGTTTGGTTTGGTTTGGTTTGGTTTTCTGGAAGATTGGGCTGAAGGCCACATACATGTTTATCAGGTCCTGGGTATTAGATTGGACAAAACAAGATAATGATACACACATCCCAAAAGTGTGTGTAAAATGCTGACATTTCTTTTCCTCAGGGAAAACACTATTGAAACTTGAATGATCAGATGTCCCTTATGCATTCTGCTTTCTGGTCACATTTTCAAAACAAGATGGAATGGAATATGTTGCAACTTATTCGTAATAGGGTTTTAGTAGCCTTTAGTTCATTTTCCCTTTTAGTCATACAGTTTCTATTCTCTGTCATAGCTGCAAACTTCATAGTTCATACATTTCACCAATAAGAGCTCTAAATTCCATATAACAATGTCATAGGATGCATTTTCATCTCTTTTCGACGATGCATAGATGATTTAGAGGGGATGTAGAGGCATTTTTTAGTAAGGGAATATCACTTACAACTATAAGGAGTAGCAGTGCTGCACCAGGCACCACTGATTAATTGATTTTGGAATTAAGATGACGTCTCAGAGAACCTAGATAGCTGTGAGCTTGAAGTAAATTCTCCCAGCTTCAGTGGTTTTGTATTTCTGAATGTTGTTTGGTTTTTTTTCCTGAAGAAGTGATTTTGCCAATTTTCTAATTTATCTATTTTTACAATTGAAATTTTATATGCATCAGTGATACTTTAATGCTTCCTCTTCACTTTAGATGACAAAATAAACCATAAAGATAAGAAAATTTAAGCATTTTGAAGTATATGGTCTACTTGCTATGGTACCTAAAGGAAAAACATAAAGGAATACCGAGATGCAGAAGAAAAGGTGCAAAACAAAGAAACTGAAAAGTAATAAAACATAACTCAATTTTGCCTTTTATTTTTTTCCATCTGAATCCTTTCTTGTTGCCTTAGTGGTATTTGATAGTCAAAAGGCACCTTCCACCTCTGATGAACCCAGAAAACATCAGCATATGTTGTGCTCAGATTATGCTATACTGACTGACCTACTTGGTCTTGCCTTCAAGTTTTGGCTAAGGCCTGCATTTCTGCACTGTCAGTTGTGTGAGTGATGCACATTAGTTGTCCTCCCTTTCCACAATCGTCCACATGCAACCTGCAGTAAACTCTATTCCTGTGCTGCTATGATACCGTGGTATGTATCAGTGTCTTGCTTGTTTCCAGTGATATGAAGATCAAAGATAGAAGATGCATAAGTACATCAGAATAAAGCTCTAACATGCCCTATGCATGTTGTCCTAGTCCCATTTGTCCATCGTTATGTTTTCACTCACTCCCAAAACAGCAAAGACCTTGGACACATTGATGACAAATGCAGCAGATAGTATAAAGATACAATTCTGAGCAGTCTGCCCAAACCTTTACACACTGACTGTCAACTGGTTTGTTACTGCAAGCTAATGTAAAATGTGAATGCCATGAAGCCACCAGCATCATCTTACTGCTTTCCATTACACTGGCTCTGCTGCTCACCCTGCCATATCCCTGCTTCAGAAAGCTCCCAGGCCTTGCATTTCCTTAAACAGAGGAGAGAACATCCATGTTCTTTTGATGATTAGTATATCTGCCTAAAAGCATTATTGAATTTCTGAGAAGGTTATTTGCCCTGAGTTGGTAAGCCAACCTGCAGGGCTGACTCTGCAGCTGTCATAAGTCTGAAATCAGCTGTATTGTATTGAGTTACCTTGTGCAGTAATTAGTGTGTGGAGTGGGCTAATGGCTCTTCTCAGATTCTCGTACTCATATCTCTTGTAAATATTCTACATGAGAACCAGCCTTTTCTAGTGATTTTTAGCAATGCTTGTGTGTGTGTGTGCATGTGTGTGAAAAACTTGCAGGTCTGGGCCTCTGTTTTTGTGCTTAAGCTCACCAGATCTCACCAACTCCTTGAATGTTCAGATCTAGCTATAAATCATCCATATGTGTGGGGAATTATAGGATTTGTCTTTGAGGTTGTGGTACTGCTCTCCCTGTTTTCTGTTTTGACTTAAGAAAAGGCAAAATTTTGTGTGCTATGAGAGACAAGGGAGCAGACAGACGTGTGCTGTAGCCCTTTCATTAAAAAAAACCAAAACAAACAAAAAAGCCTTAATTACACATTTAAAGACAAGGTGTCTGCAAAGAGAGGAACAGTATTCTCTTTTAATTTTTGCCTGTGTATTATATCTAATTGGGATACCACAGAGGTGGAGACTAATGGAAGTCACTAAGGGCTATATTGCTCAAAACCATATGCCAGGTAAGCCTGTCTGTCTTAGTAAGAAATTAAACACCTTTTAAAATCAGAATTTTATTTAACCTTGGAGTCAAATTTCTCATGGGAATGGTGAAATCTTTAAGAAATTTCTCTGAAAATGGAGTTCTATGCAATGCAGTAGACATGGATGACTGTTTTCTTCTTCTTTTCCTTTTACCTTAAACTAAGGTGCCTTGAAATGTGAAAAACCTTTCTTGCATCACTTCCCAACAAAAGGTTGAACCATTTTTCTGTCTTCAGCCTTGAAAGAACCACCCAGAGAAAACCTCTTGACTGTGAAGAAAATCCTGTACACTGAGAACTGGAAAATTGCTCAGCACTCACAAGATTTCCTGGTGGCATCAGCAGCCACCGTGAGCCATGCTGAAGTGATCCATCTTCCCATTATGCTGCTTTTGAAAGGCTCCTGGTCTCTCTGGGAGTCCTGGACTGCCAAAACCCTGGCAGAGGAGTGATCTTACAACAGGGGCTACAGGGAGAGCAGGTTACTGGTTTAGTGTGGGAAAGTGTCAGAATACACCAGATTTTATAAAGCGCTTTAAATGTGAAACAGAAGCTGGTAAAATAAAAGGTTTTATTCAAGGCTAACAATGAGTCCATCACAGACATTGACAATTTGAATTTGTTTTGACTAGATTTGTCAGAATCTGCAGCTGTGAATCTTTCTTTCTTCATCTTTAGATAGTCAGGTAGTTCTTGCCATATATTTCATTATGCATTCACCTACTTCACTTTTTTTTTTTCCTGTAGGAAACTTATTTTGGTTTCAGTTGGTTTGCTTGCTTCTCTGACAGTAGCAGCAGTGCTTTCAGGGGTTTCTAGGTATCCCTTGAACAAAACCTGTCACTATACAAAAAAATTAAGATCTTTTCTGTATCTCACATCTAATTCTCATCCTTTTTGACATTGCCAAGCAGTCTCTTCCATGATGTATCTTTGAAATTCATTAACATACTTCTGCAACATAAATTTCTTTTTATTGTGAAAGCTAAAGAGTGTATCAAATGAAATAGCCTTTGAAAAGCCTTCTCAGGAAATCTCTGTCTACAAAATATTCAAAGAAATTTTTTCATTGTGAAATGCCCTGCTCTGAGTTGATGACTACAGTATTAATACTGGGAAACAGAACTAAAAGCATTGCTGACAAAAATGATAATTTTTCTCTTTTCTTTTATTTTCTTTTTTCTTTTCTTTTCTTTTCTTTTTTCTTTTCTTTTTTCTTTTCTTTTCTTTTCTTTTCTTTTCTTTTCTTTTCTTTTCTTTTCTTTTCTTTTCTTTTCTTTTTTCTTCTTTTTTTTTCTTTTTATTAGAGAAGGCATGGGGTCAGATTTTCAAAATTTAGTTTTTTAGTTTCAGCTTACTTCTATCCTTCTAGCTTGTGTGGTAGAGAAATTAAGACATGAGAAAACACTCTTCTAAATCCTCCTTTAAGGTATTTAGGATAAGAGCTGTGTTCTACAGTGAATTTGTACAGTGCATAACACAATAGAGATAATTGGTTGGGAACTCCAGGTGCTATTGTGTTGTAAACACTCACCTACTCAGCAAACTAATTTAGTCTCTTCCATGAACTGTGGATACCTCTTGTACAGACATGTGGAGCATAATGAGAACATTGATACATCACTCCTTAAATTTTTCACTATGATACAATTTTAGGGAAAGGTGTATAGGGATTTTCGGTGCATTCCTAGTGCAGAAGGAAATTTCCTTCCTTAGCAGTGTCTGTCTCTTTCCTACAGTACTGACTTGGAAACGTCATTTAAACTGTATTACAGATTCCCTAGTTCCTCCATTTCCTAACCTCCAATGCATATATCTGGTGGACACAGGTGTGACAATGACACGTATAATAAACAAAGGAGAAGTGACTTGTTTAGATTTCCTCCAATGTGATTCTTGAGTAAGCTCATAAAGGCTGTCCAGTTTATGTAGGTGCAAGAGGGAAATAACTGCCTGAAAATACTGTGATAATGGAAAAGCTAATGCAAAAAAGAAAAAAAGAAGTGAATTTAAAAAAAAATAATTACATTTAGGACACAAAATTGGCTAGACAAATTTTCAAATATTGTAGGCTAGTAAGAATAGATGTGAAGGGCAAGAAAGCTGGTGCTGGGGGTCTAATTTCTGCACTATACATATTTCAGGACATTTTTCCTTCAGATCAGCTCTGGACTTTTTGCATAGACTGAATTCCCACTTGCAGATGGAGCGTATTTGTTTTGCTGATGCAGACCACATCCCGGTTCCTCCAAATTCCTTCATCCAAAAGGAACCCAGTTTGTGTGCTTTGGGACTAATCTCTGATGCAAACCAAAAGATAGGACAGGGACCAGATGGAGATATTCTTAGATCAGCAGATGATCCAAATTAAAACCCTAGGCAGGTATATCAAAACTGATTACATTCAACTTAATATGCAAGCTGTGGTGTAATTGATTATTTTAGTAATATTGTATGGGTTTTATGGGGTTACGTGTCAGAGGGATGACCTCTGTGAGAGGAGGTTATGGGCTGCCCTGTTGACAGGCACAGCTACAGCTGGCTGTACAATGGACTTAATTGAAACTGGCAAGAAATTAAATTAATTTTCCACACATTGAGTCTGTTTTGCCCATTAAGGTAATTGGTAAGTGATATTCCTATCTTTATCTTGACCTGTGAGCTTTCTTATCCTTTTTTCTCCCCCTGCCCCCCTGAGAAGGAGAAGTGAGTGAGCAGCTGGGTGTGTATTTGGCTCTTTACAAAGGCTGGCCTACCACAATTATATATAATTATTCTGTCTCATTTGCATTGGGTAAAATGCAGACAAAAACAGTAAGGAAGAAGAAATAAAAGGTAGGCAGTTCTCTGCTGCGAAGAGCTTATGTTTTAACAGATATATTTTAATAGGCTTTATATTTTAATAGGTAAGCTAAAGATGTGACATCCAAAAGAATGGTCACCTTAGGCAATAGACAGTCACAGTGAAAGAGTGTTTAACTCTGACATTTCAAAACTGAAGTTACGAGTAGGCCTCTTGGGGTGGCAACCAGGAAAGAAACTTACTGGCATAGCTATGTAATGACATTAGCTTAAATATGAAGTCATCTGTTGTGTTAACCCTTTCACTCTAGAATGAAGAAGCTGCTCACCTTGGAAGGTTCTTTAAATTTCTGAGTCATCTCCTCCTCAGCAGTGGTACAGATGTGACTGGTACCTTGCCAGGTTGTTTCTCTTCCAAAAGATTCCTGCAGTCCTGCTAAATGCCACTGTCCTTGCATCTCCTGCTCCACTGCTCAGCTAATTCAGCCTCTGCCACCTTTAGAGGCCAGGTTTTTTGTTTGCCAGGGACCACTCGAGATTTGTAGGAACTGGACAGCTTTGTTGGGCACTAAAGAAACCACAGTTGTTATAAATCTTGAGGGTAAGAAAGAAACATCTTCTCGGATTTGGTCAAGATCAAGATGGGGAGGACACAGGAAACGTACCTGAAGAGCCCAACCTATCTCACCCTAGATGTGTTCCAGCAGTCTTTATTTGTTGAGATATCAAGGCAGACCTTGATCCTCAAAAGGTGTCATTAGTGAGAGAAACACAGATGAGTGCTAGAGCCTGAGGGTCAAGTCTTGAAGACAGCATCTACTTTGTGCCCCAAGGTTGGTGCAGGAGGGCCAGATAGGAATTTAATGCTGAAATACAGTTCTGAAAATGATGCTCAAAAACCTGTGTCCTTCCAAGCCTCCAAGCCAGATTCTTCCATGGATCAAGAACAGAGACCAGGAGATTTCACTGAGTCTGTTAGTGAGAAAGGATTTCTAGTGAATGTCCACAAAGATGCCCAATGGTCAGGATCACTTTGAATTACTTCAGCCTACTCTTCTTGAAGAAGATTTTGCAGAGATGCAGCCGTCTTTAGGCCACACTGAACAAATGACAATGCATTTGACATTCCCTGTGTAGGAAGAGCACGACTGATTGCCTCCTTCTGTTACTCTGACACTGACAGTGGTTTTTTCTTTCAAAGCTGGTGCCTTGCCAGTGATGAGCAGTAAATCAGGCTTCAGAGGTTGGTCCCTTCTAAGAGAAGACTCCAGCTACAAGCTGGTCATCTGGAGCGATTTCCTGAAAGGCCTGTCACTGGTTAAGCAGGATGTCTTTCTCTCAGGGACACTACAGTGGTTGTTGACAGTAAAAAAGAGAAAGAGCCAAGAGACTTGCAATTCCCTGTGTGTCATTCAAAGCACAGAAACAATCAGGTGCTTAAAATGACTGTCATGGACCTGCTCCACATTTCTGCAAATATCAGCCTTCTTAAGCAGCAGATTTTTTGTGCATGCTAATAGGCTGCGGCAGACAAGGCTCCTGGGAGAAGTCAGACTGGACCATATATCTGCTAGGAGAGCCTGTCAGACAGATAGAGGACATGGACTGTAGGATAGCTGGAGAGGTCAAGTTACTCCAAGTGAAGCACAGAGGGGGCACAGATAATGAGAGCCAGAGATGGGCTAAGGCAATGCAGATGCAACCATCTCAAGCTGCTTAGCTGGCAAAGCTGGATTTGAACTTGGCACTGCTGCTGAAGTAGCAGTATAGAATTGGCCTACAGTGCTCTAGGGAGCTTCTGCAATTGAACAGAAAGGGAATGGTGGGTGAGATTTGAGCAGATTTTTCTATTTTATACCTTCTCTAGAGAATGCTCCATCATCCCTGCCAGAGCTGGTTTATGCCTGTGTTTCATAGCAATATATGAGCAAAGAAAATGCTGCTGATTGCAGCATTTGGCAAGTAAGTTCTAAATACATCCCAGGGAAGAAAATCCCCAGGTCCTTTTAGGATGTCTTCACTTGCATTTAAAGATACTCTAAGTTGAACACAGTGCAAAGATAGCTACAGGAACTGTTAACAATTCAGGGAATGCACCTAATCTAAGTTTGTTTAGCAAATGAAATTTCCTCACTCTTGGTTACAAGTAAGAGAAACATGAGCTTTAAATGGGCACACAAATAGGCTCTACTGTCTCTGAGACCTTTATCTGGGACATAGATTTTATTTAATGGATCAAGGAAAAATTTCTTGTAGGAACCTCTCTTTCACAGATGGTTTGCAGCAAGCTGACAACACAATGAACCCCCAGACATCATTTATCTGCAGGAATACCAGGCATCCCTATAGACCATGTGCCATTCAACACAGCCCCTCTTCCCTTGTCCCCTTACAACAGCAGGCAGCCCTCAGTTAATCTATCTGGTTTGTTTCTTCCTAGACAAAGACAAGACCCAAAGAAAATAGAATTTAGTTTGGGAATTCCCTTGGTAACCTGCAGAAAGTTTTGCTGCAATCCCCTCCCAGCCTCTCCCTCTAGCTCCTGTTTGGGTATTTTCCAGCAGGTGCATGCTGCTCCTCTGAGTCCTCCAGCCCAGTGTCTGGTCATCTAGGGTGGGCAGGGGGAGGTATGCAAGGATTTTCACTTAAGGCACCTTAGTGATCCAAAGAAATGGCCTGGGAAATGGCCTGAACTCCCTCTGTAGTCAGAGAAAGATGCTCCCATGGAGAGCAATTCAGGTCACCTTGGTTAGGTTCTTGCTCTGATTTACCCTTTGGAGTAGCCCATCTATCTTCATTAATTACACAGGGAATCTAGGAAGCCTATCATGCTAATGTAAATGCTGAACTGTGGTGCCTGAAGTGAGTCACTATGAAAACCTCCCTTCTATGAGCTCCTGGAATCTTGTGTTCCGCTGCTGAAAAAATATAAGGCTTCACTTATTAGGGAAGAAAATTCAAAAAGAATTTTCAATCTCTTTTGTTTCACTTGACTTAAAAAAAACAAAAAAAAACCCAAAAAAAAACCACTGTCACATTTTTTAAAATGTTCTACCTAAGAAAATGAATGTATAGTTTTCCCACACACTCATGGCAATATGCAAAATCACTCCTAATAATGAGGGCATCACAGCTTCATTCCTACTATTGCCTTTCATTTTCCCATGTGTCTGAGCTCCATAGTTACTCGGACGATCATATATATTATTTATTAACACAGAAAGGCACTAAAATGCAATTTCTTCATCTATTTGTTTCTTTCCTAATTGCACACCATTTAATACTCAAAGAAATTCAGCAATGGCTGGCTTGATTTTCCTTAGTTGTATAGATGCAGGAGTTTCTATTTAATCATATTTTATTTAATTACTTTCTTGTTTTTATTTATGTGAACTTTGTGCACTATTCTTTCCACTTTTAATCTATTAGCTGTTCATATCCTCTCATTCCTTAGCATGCATTTAATCTTGTGATTGATTTTTAGCTTAAATATTCTGAAAAGTGTTTTCTCTGAAGGAAGCATTATGTGTGACATTTCTTTAACTTTTTACAGATGCTCTGATTGAAGTGTATTTGCAATAATTATGCTTTCTTTCTAATTTAAGTGTTAAAAACAATTGCCTTCAGACATCTCTGTATAATTATCAGAATTGTACCCAGCATGTAATACTAATGCTTTAATATATAAATAGAAAAACTCAGGTTGCCATAATTCATAGAATTTTCAAAGAATTATCTTCCTTCTTCTCCCTGGTCTTTGGTCTAAAAGTTGAGAGACCTGTTTTGCTTTTCTTTGTCTTAACAGGCTTTTAAGGCTGAAAATGGATCATCTAACAACCACTCTCATGACTTTACAGCTACATTTATAATAGGGCTGGCACATCACCTTGGTGCCTCATCCATCTTCACATTTTTCTCCAAGGATGGTAAATGAGCCAGAAGCATTTAAGGAACACTGTCTAGGAAAGCTTTGCACAATATTCCCTGTACTCAGCAAGATTTGTGACATTGATTTCAGTGGTCTTTGGGTCAAGATGGATATCTTAGCTTTGAAGTTAGCAGAATAATGTATTTGGGAAACATAGCTTCTTCTAGCTCAATCATTGTTTGAGAATTTTGGAATGAAAAACAAAGCATGTTGTAGCTTGATATCACAATAATAATAAATAATTAGTGAATAAGAGATGTTTGAGCATATGCAGGAGTGACAGAGTTTTTCATTCCTTCCTGTGAAATAGTAGAAACTTAATGTCATACGTGGGCCTAAATGTCAGGCATTTTTAGGGATTCTAAGATGCTAATACTGGGTGGCCTTGCCAGGACTAGTGCAATTATCTTGGGTCATCACCCTACAGCTATGGAATTGCATGAAAGTCTTTTTGTATGATTCTGTATGACAAGCTGGATTGCTATGATGCTGCTATAGAAATGCATTGGCACTTTAATAGAAAAATTCAGACTATTGTGATGTTTGACCTAGATTTAAAAGAAATTACTGTTACAATGGTGTGAGAAGCGCAAACCCAACAAATCTGTTACAATAAATACACAATGAAAACAGAGTTTATAACTGTAGTGTCTCCTTACAAAAGACAGTAGGGAAAAAATATCAGTGTTATTTTCTGTTCTTATTTCTGCCCTCAGAAAGTCTTCAACCCTCAGTAATTCCTCTGCTCTCAGTTTTATGAAACTGGAAAATGTGTGCTTTATATAAGGATATGAAAATTTAGCTCAGACTCCTATCTTTTTAAAATTTTATTTCAAAAAGAAAGCCACTTTTTTCCTTTTTTTTTTTTTTATACATCCCATATTATTAGTTAGTAGGAAACTATATATTTTTTTTAATATTTTAGCAAAAATATCGTACAAATGGGAATTTGTGATAAGATTAAAAAAAAAATATTCACTATGTAATAGTGGTTATTACAAATTTATTTCTACAAAATTTGTTGGAAAGTAAGTAAAGGAAACCTATGGATTTTCCATGATCAAAACCGAAAAATATCAGCCATGTCTATATACCTGGTCCTCTGGGAATACTCTCAGGAAAATGAATGAAAGGAAAGTAAGTAGATGACAACCAGTGATTGACTTTTTATCTGGATATGGTTTAAAGGAAATAAATTATTGATCAATTTTACTCTTTTCTGTCATATGTGTTGCTCTGAATGCTAGGAAAAAAATGGTCTCATTACATTAAAAATTCATCCCATTGGAAGAGCAGTTGAAGAACACAGGCATAGCATTCATATGCAATGATGTCAACAAGACCAAGATATGTCAGTGAACTGAGGATATGGTCACAGCCTGTGTTCTGCACTATTGTATAACACACAAAATGAGGAAGTCAGAATACAGTTCATGTATAATGTCTCAATTGTTTCTATAATTGAAAATTTTGATGGCAACATAATTAATATTTTATGATATCGAATAGGAAAACATTACCTAGTTTATGTCTAGGAAACATAACTGAAGAAGATAAAATGCAGAAATGCAATAGAGTGAAGAATAGAACACTAAGAATTCTTTACCTATATGGTCACTTTCTTCAGTCTATGAAGGCAAATTTGCTTAGTTTATAGCGGCTAGAAAGAGTCAGTGGAGAATAACATAGACAAAATAGAAATTTCCTCTGATGAAAGTGGTAGAACTTTCTCCAACAGGTAACCTCTGCACCCATGGTATTGAGGCATGGCCAGGAAAGGGTTCAGAACACTGAGAATATGGAAGGCCCAAGTGATGGCTTAGGATTTGCTCCTTACTTAGGAATTCTGATGGAGTCTAAAAAGATACATTAATGAAGAACACAAAGAAATGGATATGCAGAATATACCCAAATGTGGCAGGCTCTGCTTATTTTCTAACTCAGACTTACAAATTTTCATTAGCTGTGTAACTAATAGTTTCAAAATAATTCAATAGAGTGAACTTTTCTAAAGGCTGTGGTGGGATTCATTAAAGCCAGGGTAATGTCTTTTACCCAGTACATCTCTGTGATTTGCAGGCTCCGTCTATTTCAGACAGTGTTGAAATTTCTAACAATACATATTAACCAGAAATAATATTGGTTTGGCATTAACATTACTGCACAAAGAGTGATCATGATATTTGATGGGTAATTTAGCTTTGGTTATTCTTCTACCAGGAGTTCTTTAGCCCATGGAGGTTCATAATACTCCAGGAAATGTGTCTTTTCATTTTCTTAAGAAAATATACTGATGAATGCTCTGATAGATAAATGTGTGCCTTGTGTATTGTTAGCCCCAGGATGTCTTGAAGAAGATACCCATCTCAATGGGCCTGTTCCTGGAAAACAGATATAATTAACAACAGAATATATAAATCAACCAATAAGCTCACTACTGTAAGGAAAAGCTAATTTCTTTCTGTTGTTTTTTGAGCTTGGTTTTTAAAATGTTAATTTTTATAATAACTTTGACAGAAAATGTCAGGTAAGATTTGCACAAAAACTCTCTCTTTATTTTTTTTTCTTAATGAGGTTATGGACCCAATCCATCTCCCAATGCATTCTTCAGAGTGTTGCTTTGGCAACCTTACCCAGAGAGATCATTTAAAAAATGTAATACTATTCAGTAATCTGTCAGATATATCAACAGAAAACTCAAAGTCATTGCCATCATCTTCTTACCTTCTCTGCAACCATATTCTCTCCAGTTTTCTTACTCATTCCTTTGCAGATGAATTTGAACTTAATGTTCCTGCACTCTGAACTGGATATATACAAATTTGGGCTGAAATGAAAAGCCCCCTTATAAAGCTCAGGTGCCGGTCAGAGATGGATCACATCCGATCAGGCAGCTACCAGTTCACTTCTCTGTGCAGAAGGACATATGAACATCACATTTATGTAGCCCATCTTTTTTTTTTTTTTCATTGAAATTATGTATTGGAAACTTTTAAAATTTTCTCTTGCCTTACAGTTGTCACCGTGTATCTGCCCCTGTAATGCTGAAAGTGCTCTAAGAGGAGCTTGGAAGAATGGAGTCACCTGCAGTAACTGCAGAGTCAGGTATCTGGCAACAGTGTACAACTGGTGTGAGGAAAAGGGAACCTTATTTTCAAAGAGTATTATCATATCTTGCAGTTTACCTGCAAGATTTTGGCCTAAACAAGTGCGTAATTCTGATAAAGATTAGAATCAAATGTTTTCCATATAAAATTGGATATTTTTTCAACAATCTGCTGAGTTTTCTATTGCCTGTGGTTTTAATCTCAAACCAAGACTGGAACTTCTAGCCAGCCTGTGTGTCATAGCTTATTGAGTGCTTTTCCCATGAGACATTTAGGTGATTTATAAATGCCTTCCGCAATACTCAAAGAAATATGTTTCTTTGTTGCTGCCGAGATTTGCACCCAAAGACTTAGAGAAAAAAAATATAGAATTATAATTTAGATAGATCACGGTCATGGAAGTTTTTGTAACCTTATTTAATGCAGTTCTCTCACGTCATTAGAATACAGAAAAAAATGTTATTTGATGAAACATTCAGAGGCCAGGAAAAATAATCATGTAGTCTGGAGGATTTAGATCATGATAATGTTTGCTGAGACATATTTGGAAATAAGAGATTTTTATTTTTTGTTAAATTGCTGCTGTTGCTGTAAGGCTCAAGTATATATAAAGTGTTCATCCAGCAGTATGATTAAAATGACAATTTGTTAAAATACATTATGTTTCTTTTTTGTCACCTCATGACTGGTAACTGGGATATTTACTACACTGATGTGACTGTTGATTTGTACCACCTAAACCAACAAAATATAACATTTTAAAATTTTAGTTACCTCATCAATGACAAAATCAGTTGAAGGAAAAAGCAAAAGGGCAGGATCAAATGAAAGCAATGAAAATATCACAGGATACATGCATATACTTGATTATTTTTTTCAATCAGAATAGTCACAGTCTCTTTTAACAACTTTTGACTAGCTAATTTTTCCTGTGACTCAATTAGCTGAATCTTAATAACTAAACAGAGAAAACTCAGAGGAATGTAACCTCACTGTGCTAAGAAAAATCACCATGGCCAAATAAACCTTTGACACAAGAGGAGCCACATGTGATGTCTCCCTTCCTTTCAGAGAAGAAAGGAACTAACGGCAGGATTTTGCCATGATCTTGTCACACTATTTTTGAAGGAAAATAAAAGAGATCTTTTAACATCTGAGTCTATTGAAAAATAAGCTATGAATTCTTAGTAATAAGCGTGCTTCAAGTGGGTTCAACAGACTTCCTATGCCTCTTCATGCCAAAGACAATTTGAGATCCTCAGATGAGAAAATGAATGCTATCTACAGTTTGTCCAGAGAATTACTGTTATTGAGGAAACCATTTGTGTTTCGTAAATACATATTTATAGGATAATTGATTTCGCTGGTAAATAATATATGATATGTTAATATAATTAATTTCCACCATTCATTTCTAAATTAGCTAAATATGTATTTAACAAACTTAGTTCTGAAAAGAGCTTAATCACCCATGGGCAAAAGGAAGATTAAAATTGAAACAACAGGATACATTATGACTTGTTGTCAAAACAAACCAAAACAAAATACAATTTATAATTTTCCTTGCTAAAGGAACTGTCATTTTATGCCTGCACAGAAAGCATGAAAAAATCCTTGGGCTTATGAAACAACAAAAGCCAAGAAACTAAACTATAATTTCCAAGGCAAATAGAAAGAAGATATAAGGAAGAATATGTCTCCTAGGTCAAACCATGACGTATCTGGGAAAAGTGCAAAGCAGGGCCACCTGCCATTAGCTTTTTGTCACAGGCTATCTGAGCAACTCTGTGTGTAGAACTATCCAGGATAAAGAGAGAAATATTAATTACTATATTAATGTTTTATCATCGATTCAGTAATTAACTTGTAAAACAGTGCATTGGTTGTTACACAGAAAGCAAGTCAAACTGTTTTCTCATAGATTAAGAAAGAAATTTTTTTCTTTTGTGGGGAGGAAAATCAGTTCGATAGAAGCAAGAGTAGATTTCAGTGGCAAGAGGAATCTCTTCTGGAAATATCATTTACATTGGTGGACTTGCTTAGAAGACATACTAAGTCATCCTACAAAAAGTATACTCAAATGTGATTTTAGGATGGAGCGGCTTGGAAGGCAAAAATTATTAAATAAGCAAAATTAAGACTAGGAAAGAAGAAAGTCTGTAATATTAAAACATTTACATTTTATTATAGTATCAATTATTACCTCTTGAGTGGCAGAAAATATGCCTGTCTTTAATCACTAATACACTTTGGATTGCTTATTGCCCTATTCACTAATTACTGCATTTACTTTGCATAACACAAATGCATTACATGACATGACAGAGCCAAGCATCTCAGTGAAGAGTTGAAAATGAGAAACAGCAAGCCACTTAATACTGTTTCTCAAAAGAACAAAGGAGTGGGATTTCTAAAGGCATGTGGATGGAGAAGAAGCAGATGGATGGCAGCTGTAAAATAGCTCTGGATGAATACTACACACAGTTTTAACCTTCCAAGAATTGCTGTTAGGCAAGAGAGATGTCTAAAATCAGTGAATGATGAGTAAGTTGGACAACTAAAGATGAACAGAACTCAGACAGGGAGACTCAAAATAATAACAATAATAATAATAACAAAAATTATAAATTTTTTGGAGAAAGAAATGAAAAACTCTTCATTGAAAAAAAAAATTCTGCATCACCTAAAAGCATCTTAGCATTTATATTTTTAAATTATTTTCTACTGTCCTTTCATGGAGCTATAATAAGTTTGCAATGCCTTCAGACAACCTCCCTTGAAAAGCTGCTCTCAATATTGTAAGTCAACAGCCCACGTGTTGGCCAAAATAGAAGCAACTCCATAGTGTCTTCCAGCGCTCAGAAAATCCAGTTTAACTTAGCATTCATTCCTGCTTAAGCAAAACACAACATGCAGTAAACTCACATATAAACCAGAACTGCATGTTATTTACTCTTGCTGCCCAATTAATAATCCTAATAAATTAGTATTCTTGTATGTAGAGGCTAGCCATGTTAACCTATACATTAGCATTCAGGATCCCATTCCCCTCAGGATAAAATACGGTGTGTGCAGACAGCATCCCAAAGTTGTGTGTGTGGTTTCACCTCTGGGTTGGGGATGGTGGCTGTCACTCCATCAGGACACAGTTAGATTGTCCAGGTGAATCAGGCACCACTATGGAGTAAAAAACTGCTTCACATTTAAAGCTACTCTCTGGACTTCAGTAAAGCTGGAGTAGCATTTAATCTTGTGCTGCCACTCTCCAATGTGGAGTGCATTTTTACCTAAGTTGCTGGTCAAACTTCAGACATGGTCAGAGGGAAGTCACTGAGCAAATGATAAATCAAAGATTAACCTTGTTAATAACCTGTTTCCTACCAACTTGGATGAATGTTGTACTGATGATCTTTGAGGTCTTTTCCAACCTTAATGACTCTCTGGTTCTATTCCATGATTCTATAAAGTGTGTGTGCATGCTCCCAGTTTTAAAGAGAGTCAAGTCAAGATTTCTTCTCCTGCTGTTCAGGATTTGTGACATCCTCTGTTACTGACAAAGATTTGGCAAGGCCACTGGAAGTTTTGCGACCGTGCCTCATCAAGTGTTTTTTTACAGTCTTATGATGTACTTTTACGTTCCCTATGATTTACAGAAAAGAAAAACACTTTACACTCTTTCTCCAAATCCTTCCCTAAAACTCTTCCTACACATCTTCTGCATGCCTAAGAAACACACAGTACCCGCTGGGTGTGGTGGTTGGCATGCACCAGCCCTGCCTGACCATAGTGCTAACACACAAATATGAATGCCCATTTCCATGATTCAAGTGCTCTGGTACCTGTGCCCACCATGTCTCCCACTCCACATTAAGCGCAGCAACAGGCCTCAAGCATGCCGGCAGCAATTGCTGCTCTTTGTGGTGACTGAAGTGCCCTCACGCCATCCCAGTACTGCCCCAGCTGCACTGGGTGCAGAAGGCGCACTGGGCTGCAAAAGGGAATTGGTTGTACTATGCGCATTTCAGAGGTGCCCTGGCCCATAGATACCTGTGCCAGAGTAGATAAGCATGTTATGAAGAGACTGGGAGATGGATGTGTTTTCAACAGCCTACACAGTTGAACTGGGTTGAATTATGCCCGTCACAGCTTTGTTCTGTTTACACAGTCTCAAGGGAAATTGAGATCTTGGTCTTCAGCTGAGGCTCTTCAGATTGAGAGAAACAATAAAAAACACATAATAAAGCTGCAATTTATAGTCTCTCGTTTTAAATTATAAATTCCCTAAAGGGAAGATTGCACATTCTGTGATTCATGGCACGCTGGACTAACCTGTTTCATCCTTGAGGGTGATGGGGTGAAGTGCTTTTTTTATCTCAATTTAAAGCTCAACATCAATCTCTCAAAGGTTTTTCTTTATTTTAGGTTTGTTGAAATGTCTGTCAAATTTTTATGGTTTTTCCTGCAAGCCAAAGATTAAGAGAAAAAGGAAAAAAAAACAAATTCACCTTCAGAAAATGACAAGCTTTCAATATTTTCTTTGCTTCTCAAATCCACCCCTACCTTTGCTTCAGACCAAATAAAAGAAATTCCATTTTTTCAGTTGCACCATATTGTCAGAAGTAACTAGTTCTGCAAACATTTTTGTAGTTGACCAAAGAAATACATGTTGATGAAATGCATTCCTAAGAGATTTCCTCAATATCACAAGAACGTCTGTAGCAGAGTTGAAACAGAAGTGTAAAGTGCTGGCTGCAATTCCCACTTGCACTTTTATCAAAAAAAAGGGAAAAAAACCCCAAACCACCAATCTCTCATTCCCCTGGATATGAATCATTTGCTTGTTATTTTTGAAACTTTTCTTATTTCAGCTGTTTTGGAGACTGAATGTCTTTTTATTGGATGAACTTTGCAGATTCAGGTCAGGGTTTTTTTTCCAAAGTACTGTTTTCTATTCTCTCAAGTAATACATTCAGACAAGATACAGCCTCTGAAAGCCCTTTTGCAATGTGATTGAAATATTTTTAGTCACTGAAATATTTTGCCTTACAAGTAAGGGAATGTCTGGCGTAGTATTGTGTTATATTCATATATTTTACTTGATTTTAGCGCTTGGGATATACAACATTTTCTGCTTTGTTTCTTAGCTTTTCCAAGAAGTAATAAGATATATGCTTCAGCTTATTCCATCACATCTCGAAAGAAAACCGTCCAGGTACTAATGAGACCAACGCAATTATTCAGACTACTTGCGGTATAAAATACTACAATGACAGAATCTAATTCCTGACAATTATTTTGTGCCCATCTTCTGATTGAACTAAAAGAATCTGCTCTAACAATAGAGATAACATGACCAGGAAGTCTTCATGGATAAGCATTTTTACATGCTTTCTAAAAGTACTAATTTCTTTCTATGGTCTTTGTGGCAATCTGGATACCTTAGGAGTTGGTTTGGTTTTGATTTTTGATTAGTCTGTCATCACTAATGGAAAGTAGACAGTTAGAATCAGGTTTCAGGGTGTTACAATCACATTTTTCTTTCCTCCCTTTCATTAAGAGTTAATAAATGTGAATGTGACTTACGGTCAAAGATAGCAAAGACTGGACACCCCCCCCAGCTGCAGCCAGTGGAGGAAGCATAAGCAGGGACTGGCTGCCCACTTGCTTCAGTAGAAGAGCACAAGGAATGTGAACTCTTGAGGTGCCAGCAGGACAGGTAGGTGCAATATTGGATACCTGGCAGAGGAAAAAACACTGAGGTCCTGATGGGAACTTTATACTGAGAAACATAATGGGAAAATACTTTATGTACTCTGTTGTTGAGGAATTGTAATTGTATCTCTTGAGGAGAACAAAGCAATTGTTTTTGTTTAAATACAAGCTAAATAAAATAAATTAATGATGCATTGGAAAGAATCCTATGACTATTAACAATTCTACAAGAAGTCTGAAAAGATGTGTTATGAGCCAATTCCTTAAATAAACTTGTAGCAGTATGAGTTCTGAGAGAGGTTGTATGGGGCATCTTAACCCAGTCTCTAGTCTATCTCCCAGCCCAGCTCTGCTGCCTTAAGGTGCCCCCTGAGCTTGTGTCTATGAGTGCTCACATTCCAGGACTGCCACAAGACAATGTGGAGACTCATTCTGATCTCATCCCCAAGGGGACTACACTTCCTTGTAGGGAATTTGTTCTGTCCCTGACATCCCTGCTTCCAGCCGGTTTAAGCCTTTCTGCAGGTGGGCTGTCTTACCCTCCATGTCAGATCATTCCTCAGTCAGAAATTACCACTGCTGAGCAGGTACAATTTTAAATTCCCCTTCACCATGTAAATGCAACTATCGGGTTTCCAGGCCACTGACTGAGGGAAATAAAGCTGTTTATACTTTCTCAGGTATTGAACACAAACTCTGGATGAGCTTCTGCCCTAGTAATGCAGAGACACACTACTGCAGAAGAATCCCTGCATCCCTGTGGTCTCTGTCTCCACTGCTTTCTGCATGAGAATGGGTGCAATACTCTGAAAACAAGGGTGATACTATGGCTGGAAAACGGAGAAGGAAGAAGCATCCACTTCTCCAGGGAGCTCAGCGACTGATGGCCATGCTCTCTTTAGACAGACATGTATGGCCCATTCACACCACTGTACAGATAGACACACCAGGTAAAATACTCATCCGGTTCTCAATGGCAGTATCTACAAGAGCAGCTCAGTAGCCTTGCTTAGCCTCAAATATAGCACCAAATGCCCCATTCAGACTCCAAGAAAAGAGAATTTTTGAGCAGAGACATGAGACATACTTCTCTCTCAAAAAAAGGGACATAATTTTGGTAGAAACTTTTTTCCCCTCATAAATGTGAGTATGGGTTCATTCACAAATATGTTCACTCTAGAAAGAATTCTTATCTGCAACTCACCCCTGAACTACCTCCTACAATGAATCTGATGGAAAGTGAAGAAGGTGGATGAGTATGCCCAGCTGACTTCTCTGTCAAACTGAAATGATGGCAGACACAGCTTGGGTTTGATCCCAGGTGCTGAGCAGGTGGATCACAAGTAAATCACTGCATTAATCTCCTTCTCAGCTCTTATAGCTCAGTACAACTCTGTGTAAAGAGAAAATATCCCACATTTTCAAGATGCTATTCTAAAGATAATACCCATAATAGAAATCCTGTACTCATGAGAAAAACTACGCAATACAAATAGTTATATTGAACAGTACAAATCCCATAAACTAGGGATTCAACCATGATATCCAATACCTTCCAATGAGACCTGGACTTGCACTATACTCTTGAGGTATAGGAATAAGGGGTTTAATTGTCAAACTTGCTGACCACCTACTAAGAAGTGCTGAGCATTTGGTATTTACTGACTCCTACAGGGATATATGCTAACACAGAAATCCATAGAATAGATTTCTGATGATGCCAAATAATTTATCATAAGATGGTTTCTATATCATACAGAACTTTAAAGATGTCTCTTGAGTTCTGTCTCATTTTGTACTAAACAAAACAAAATACTTATGCAAAGTTGATTTTTTTTTTTGGGTGTGTATGACAAGGGTAGGTGGAATAAAAATGTTGTTAAAAGCAATAAACACGTTTAATTAACTTCACCATGTCGATGCATTTGACTTTAGATCTCAGTCAAAATTTTTGTCAAAATACATAATCCCTTCTCTTTAAATCTAGCTTTATATTTTGTAATTCCTGCATTAATGTTTTCTTAGCCTTTCTTAAAAGAAAATTCTTGAATTGGCCATTGGTTTTTTTGTTGTCTTCTTTTAAAGAGCTTCTTTTTGTATATTTGCCTTGAGTGTGTTGCAACAAGTGTCTCCCAATGTCCCACTTCCTTTCTTCCTTTCTCATCTATGACTGTCCTTCAATGCTCCTGTTCTGAACTAGATTTTTATAATTATGAAATAGTGATGACTCTCTCTTTTCCTGGCCTGAAAGCAGTGAGCTCTGTAGATTGATAAGTTAGCCAAGCCATTGAAACTTAGCTCGCTTGAAACAGTGAGAAAATTTTGTTTGGGTCTACCTTTGATTGATTAATACAGGAAGGATCAAGCAGTTTTTAATATAACCATAATAAAACTGTTACAGGTGAAGTAATGGCTCAGACTAACTTTCTGAAATATTTGTTGCTTCTTGTTCTTGTGGAGACAAGCCAGAGTCTCTGCTTATCCTAAATAAATTCTAAGTGCTTTACCTTTGACATCTGGGTGCTACTTTTAACTGAGTGTGGATTTTTTTTCAGATTTTGTTTTACTTCGTCTTTAATTTCAGGGCAGAAAAGCCAGAACTTTTCAGCTGACTGCATTTGTTATATCAGCAAACATTAAAACACTGGGGCTTCTTTACTGCAACCTGTTAACCAGTCTTCAAAGATGAAATGGAACTGTGGCAGAGTTAATTCTAGTTTTGTGCTATATTGCACAACAACCATAAACAGAACTGTGTTAGTGTCTATTATCTGTTTTGTATTACATTTAAGTGCTTGTTAACATTAGACAAGGTGTCACGTGTGCACAGGAATTGCTGATTTAGGCAGATATAAAAGTGTAGGTTATTGGAGGGCTGCTTTTGCTATTTTCGCTGCTTCCTTCACCTTATTAAAAATATATAAGGTTGACCCACAGGCTGAAATCGTCATGCAGCTGGCACACAGCCCTTTTTTGTGAACTGAGAGAAATGGGAATTGGAGGAATGTTTCACCAGTGGACAATGACCAGGGCTTTCAGGGGATCAATTTTGGAATGGCTTTCAAACCAGAAAACCACCAGCTGTGACTTAGTAATGTCAAACTTGAGGAGCTACTTACTGCATCCTCTGCAGCTAAAGGGTCTCTGGCATGACTCTGCTGCCTTGTTCCTGCCACTGTTGGTGGGGGTGACAGCCACATGAGCCATGACTGAGTAAAAGGTGGTTACCACTTAAAGTCATTGTGGGAATTTTTGTAAAGGGGTAAGGTGTTTTTCTGCATTTCAGAGAGAATTCTAATGCTATTGAAAAGTTATCAGTTTTCCTTCTAGTTATCTGACAGGTAAAGGCTGAAGGAAAAACAAGACAAAAATTAAACTATGTTTTTTTGTGATATTTCATTAAAAATAAAATTTTACATTAAAAGAGTTTTTTAGTTCTCTGCTTAATACTTTTATTAAAGAAAGGTGGAAGGAGAAGGAGGGAGGAGTCAGGCAAAAATGGAAAGTGAAACTGCATTTATGTGTATAAAGATGTGGAGTTTTCAGGTCAGTAACAGGGTTTTTCACATTCTTTCAAGAAGTTGCAACTTTGAAAATAGATGTTCAGTGGAGAAAATAAACAAGAATTCATTATTGTGCTAAGAAGTCTGGTGTACTTCTACAATAACACCTTTCTTAAAGCTCTCTGTGACCTACAATGACAGAATAGATCGAACATTTTTTAACTTAGATATGCAGGCCCTCTTTCCAAATTAGAAGAAAGACTATAGGCAGATGACTAGTTTATATGACTTTTAATTTCAAAATTATTTATCTGAATTATTCACTGGGGGCTTGATGACTAGAGAGGCCAGTTCTCCTTAACTTACTTTCTGCTTACATCAGTTGTGGGTTCGTCAGATGAAAAAGAGGAACAGTTCACAAATTCTTCTCCATAAAAGAAAAGGTGATAAATTCATAACAGCTTTCAGTCAGAAAGAGTAGTTTTTCTGTCTTTTTCATAGCCTTTAAATGCAGTTCACAATCCTTATTTCATCACTACCTGTTTCTCATAAGACTATACACCTCAGACACCACAATTCAAGTAGAAGTAGGTCCATGGCAGGAAAGGGAAGAAGAAAGTAAGACCAAAGAAGGAAGTACATCTAGCACTTATAAGATTTACCAATAAAATATTATCAGATAAGTAGTTCCAGATCTTGTGGGGTTGATTATTAATAGGTATGGTATAATTTTGTTTACTTTCTTAGTTCACTTTACCTAATGGTCTGCTCCAATAAGACAAAAAACACCCCCAGATAACCAAACGAAACATACTGTTATAGAATGAAAAAAGGTAAAATTAATTTTAAGAAAAGAAGATGGTCTGGTTTTCAGAAAAAAAAGAAAAAAAGAAATGATTTTGCATCTTTGTGGGCAATACAATAGATGCAAAGGTGAAATTTCTCCACAGCCAAGTTCGAGCAACACTTTTAACACTGTATTTATATCAGCAGGTTCCAAGAGCCACTCTTTTCCTATCTAATAGAGGAAAGTGGAAGATAAAAAAAAAGGAAATGGTCCACACCCTGCAAGATACCTTGTTTCTTGCCCTTAATATCACGTTGAACTGAATATGAGGATGACTTCTTTGGCACAGCTCATCAACAGATGAATACATTAATTTTACTTTCAAAAAGAGTGCACTCTTTCTCATCCAATCTTTCATGACTAGGCTTGTTATCTGTGAGTTAGGTCATTCATCCAAGTTACCATTTCTTTTTGTAGGTGCTGGCTTACAGAAAATGAGAACAGAGCTTAACTGCTTAGTGAGAAATTTTTGTAAACATTAATGTTGTTTTTCTTGGAAGACAGGCTGGAAGTGTGAGCTTATACTGAACACCTAATTTTAACTTCTAGTGTAATTTGTATGTTATGGGGTCAATATACTATTATATGAATGGATTTTTACTCCACCGAATCAACTCAACACAACTGTAAAAACATCTTGGAGTATATCAGAGATTGCTTCAGCCCTCCTTTCCTTCCACCTACGTGATTGTGACCTTTCAATACCTAAAGGAGGCTACAAGAAAGCCAGAGAGAGAATTTTTATGAGGGCATGTAGTGACAGGGCAAGAGGGAAGGGCTTCAAACTGAAAGAGAGTAGGTTTAAATTAGATATCAGGAAGAAATTATCTTGAGGGTTGTGAGGTACAGGAACAGGTTTCCCAGAGAATCACTTTATGCAACATCCCTGCAAGTGTTCAAGGCCAGGTTGCATGGGAATCTGAACAACCTGATCTAGTGGAAGGTGTCCCTGCCCATGACAGGGGGTTGGAACTGGGTAATCTTTAAAGTCCCTTCCAACGCAAGCCTTTCTATGACTCTATGATAATCAAATGCTGAGAGTGCCATTCAACGTACTGAATGAAGGTGTCTGAATTGCAGTTCTCTGTATATTATCAAGTCCCTGAGGCCCCTTTGCAACTCTCAGACTCAGTCAGCAGTGTCAATAACAGACTGGAAATGCCTTACAAAAAAGTTGTGCTCTGAGTGACATCATTCTTGATATTGCAAATCCAAACCTGGATGTCCTTCCATTGCTTTTCAACCTTTTGTTTAGACTGAAGGTGAGGTAAACAAAATTACTTTTTATAGCCAGGTCCAGCTCTGAAGAGAATATCCTTAAACCTCTTTCTGTTAACAGCCTTAGGACTCCTTTGAACTTTTATGACTTATAATATATTTTGGTTGGCACTAATATTGCCACAGGAGAGATGGGTGTGTTGTGCACTGCTGTCTTTTGAATCTTTCAGCTCTTGACCATAACAAAATGCCTCAGGGCCAGTGTCAGGGCAGGAAACACAGAACTGTGCAAAATCCCAGCTTCACACAGACATTTTGCTGGAATAATTCATGTCTCATTTCCACCACTAGAGTAAGAGTTGTATCATCTACATTATAAAAGCAGTGCAGTGTCAAATTTTCCACCTTATTTTTTTTCCTATGGGAAAAATGATAAACACACTCTGCTTAGCTTTGTTCACCTCATGACACTCTGCTTGTAGTGGTATTAAACATATTCTTTGGTGATATTTAAGTGCTACTTAGTTTTGCTTTTTTTTAATAATTTTTACTTATTTTACAGTAGATTTTTTTTTAATCTGAGACAGCATCTCTATTTAAATGTCATACCCTTAGTAATTGCTTGTATTTTACATTACCTTGAGGATAAAAAAACCCTTTCTCTTAAGCACTACATAATTATGTATTAGTCACAATGATTGATGGTTTGTTGAGTGCAGGATCATGAAATAGTACTCTGAATATTACAACATAGCAAGTCCCACCAAATCTCAAAGTTTCAGGAGCTGTCACAAGATCAGTCATTTTGTATTACAGTCATAAAGGCCTCCCAAAATGATTTAAGCAAAAGAAAACACATTGTTCACTTGCAGAGTAGAGGCAACTTGATCACTGTAATTGTGGGAAAAGCAATAAGATATCACAAGGGAAAATAATCTGCAGACAGTTCAAATTTCTTCTACTCATTCGCTGGATGTTTTTTAATGTTATTTGATATGACCTCTAAGTCAGAGCAGTTCTAGTAAATGAAGTAAAACTGTGCATGCATCAAACCTTTAGGAAGATAACCTTTTTCAGAACTTCTTCAAAGAGGAGTACTTTGAGAACACAGCAGCTAAAGATATATGGCTGTACATTTTCACCTCAGGAGTGTGCCCACAAGGAACAGGATGGCATAGTGAGCGAACAGCAAACCTTACCTCTGATCAGGTTAGATCACTGATGTCCCTGCTTTCTGATAAGTGCAGAGATCTTCCCAAAATGTCTAGCTTTTGACATAAATAGTTTATTGTGGTGAAGAACTCCCCTCACCTTGTTCCTTCTTGTCCCTCCCCACACCCTCCTCTGCTCCATATTCACATATTCATGATGATATACTGCAGAAGAGAAAAAAATTGTTCTGGACAATACTATTCCCAGACAATGTTGAAGGTCTGGAAAAGATCTGAGATGCCAAGATGAGAGTCATTTGAAGAACTTAGGGGATTAGCTCACAGATACCAGATGGGAATTATTTATATTATTCCTGTGCAAAAACAATCAGAGACTGATAGGCATCTTATAATTTGACCAAAATGACAGAAAATACTAGGTAACACTTCATAAAAATATGTAACCAAAGACATGCCAAATGGACACTTGCACTACTTTGTTAAGGAAACTTGCCAGTCTGACCATTGCTGAGACTCCCAGGCAGCGACATTCCCAAGACCAGAGACTTTTACAGATGGGACCACAGCCCCTTCACACTGAGTGGCTCCAGTGATTGACAGGTGCCCTGCTTGACTCCTCACACACCTCACTCACACAGCCAGAGCAGGTTTCCTCACTAGATCCAGCCCAGGTTTCTCACAGCAGAGTCTCAGATGTCCAGTTCCATAAAGAAATTCATTGATGGCACATTAACACAGTGCCGTGAAACAGTCCCAGCTGTTTTGTACCAACAAAGCAAAGGCTGGGCTTTTATACCCTCACAGTGTGCCCAGAGGAAATTCTCTCTCTTCCTGTGGAGTCCTCCACTCCTGCCTAGTCTCCCAGTGTCCATCCACCTGGCTGCCACCACCTGCCTTCATGCCCTTTGTTAACCAAAGTGTTTGCAGTTCACAGCTGCTTGTCTACGGCTCCCACCCAGAGCTCAACCTGCATCTCGAATTTCATCTTGCAAACCAAGCTACCAGCACCAGATGTATTCCTCAACACCTTGCACAGACAATAGCGTTTAAGCAGGTGTGTTTGTGTATGCAACTTAAAATAAGCTAGAACAGTTCACCAAAACTCTGTTTTCTCCAATTTGCATGCAGAACAGCTATTATATTTAATAAGACCAACTCACACAGAACTGTAGGAAATGAAAAACTAAATCAGCCCCCTTCACAAGCCTAGAGAATTAAAACTCAAACCTGTTAATATAAAGACAATACTATCATACACTTTAAATTAATATTTTATAAACAAAAATACAGCAACTGGAAACCAGAGCTAGATAAAGCATACCAGGGAAAATGCTTTTGACTTTTCTGAACAGGAAATGTCTATTTTGAATACATAGCTTTTTCTCCCCCAATAGAACATAACAGTTTTGATGGCTCTAGCACAAGATAGAAAAGAAATTCAGCCATGTTTTTGGCAATGACACAGTTTGCCACGCAAAGAAAGTGGTTTAGCCATGGTACAAAGCCTTAGAGCTGACCTGCTGCAAAAGGGGAAGATCTTCAAGACCTTTATGCTTTCACATATTTGAAAGATTCGGAAGGGAGAAAACCATCATATTAAGTCAGTTCCATTCCCAAATTTTTTACTTTTATGACTATTACATAATAAGTGATTAAAAAACTTTTCTTTTTTATGTGTAATTGTATAGCCCATCATCAGCTGACCTAAGAAAGCAGTGGACAATAGTCTCCAAGAGCTTTAACTAACGGGAAGGATGCCAGTATGACAGGGATGCTTGTTCTCTAAAGACCTGGAGAGAGGAATCCTTTGCACTGGAAATTTTTGCTGATTTGAGGGCTCAGTTATCTCCTTCTCTATTCACTTGCACTATGCAAGAGACTGGGGAAGGAGCTCTCAAGAACAAAGCAGGCAGAAGTGCCTTATTTTGTCCAACACCTTTTTCCAGTAGAAAGAATCTCACACTATCGTGGCTCCTTTGATTTGTCAGATGACTTTAAACTAAAAGAGAGACATGGTGAGTCTAAGGGAGCTGAGTGTTTCTGACCACTACACAGTGATGGTTTCATACGTTTTGCTTCATGCAAATTTGCTTGTTTCCATTGCCATTGACACAAATAATATCACCTTTAAGACAAGGAAGCAAATCACTGCCACAAGTGTGAGCTGTATTGCAGCACTGCCCTGCCTTGCAGCGTTATGCACTTTGCTGTGCATTTCACTCCTGTGGTTCCTCTGATTAGGTAACTGCACACAGATGTAGTGGAGCAGCAGGGAGTAGTTGCACACTACACATATCATGGCAGTAAAACACACTCACCTCTCCTCCACACTGTTGCTAGACACACTGGAGAAAAGATCTAACACATGATCTACTTCTAGTCCTAGGACTGCTGTACTGTGGCTTGGGGCTGCTGAGGGTGGCCAGCAGCAGAGGTAGGTCAGTGCATGATGGGGTCATTTTGAAATCACTACAGAAAATGGAAAGGCAAAACATCAATTGCAGTGCTTCTATTCAGCTGGTAATGAACAACACCTGCTGGGGATATAATGTGTGTGATCATTTGCACAAGTGTACTTTCTGCCAAGCACTTACATGTACACTACTTCTTGAATGAAGTAATTTTTCTGTCTTATGAAGATGAACTAATAGTTGCTATGGTAGTAAACACTAGAGGATGAAGTTAATAGAATTTAGATTAGTGTGCTGCTTTTGGCTGGGGTAGAGTTAACTTTCTTCACAGTAGCATGGGGCTGCGTTTTGGATTTGTGCTGGAAACAGTGTTCATAATTCAGGCATTTTTTCTTCACTGATGAGCAGTACTTGCACAGAGCTGAGACCTTTTCTGCTTCTCATCTCACCCCGTCAGTGAGGAACCTGGGGATGCACAGGCAATAGGAAGGGGACACAGCTGGGACAGCTGAGCCCTGATGACCAAAAGGACATTCCATACTATATGACATCATGCTCAGCATATAAAGAGGGGAAGAAGAAAGAAGGGGGCGACACATTTGGAGTGATGGCATTTGTATTCCTAAGTCATTGTTACACATGATGAAGCTGCTTTCCTAGGGATGGTTGAACACCTGTCTGCGCATGGGAAGTTGTGAAGGAATTCCTTGCTTTTCCTTGCTTTCATGTGCAGCTATTGCTTTCCCCATTAAATTGTCTTTATCTCAACACTATCTTTATCTTTTCCTCTTCTGATCTGTCTCCATCCCACTGTGAGTGAGAGGCTTGTGGGGCTTAGTTGCTGACTGCTGTTAAACCACAACCATCAGTCTAAGTCTTTTTTTTTTTTTAATTTAAGTCAGATTTTTTAGCCATGGTGTGGGAAAGAAGAAAGATTTTTGTGTACTGCAAAAATCCCCACAGAGGCTGAATCCATCAAAAACTTTTCAGTAGCTGGTTTGTGTATAATTTTGTACCACAGTATCACAGTCCTTTTAACAGAGATATTTCATTTAAAACATTATTGCAGATTTTAAATGATTTTCCTGTTAGGAGTGAAAGGCCTGACTTTTTAATCAGGGTGGAATTTCCATTTGAAGCAACAACCACTGTGTGCCAGGAAAAATCTTACTTTGCTCTGAAGCTGAATACAAAATAAACCATTTAAAAATAATGTAAGGTACCTGATTGTAAGTCTTTATTTATATATTGACAGTGCTCTGAAGATATTGCAAGTTATAAATCCTTCAAACATGGAGAGGCTTTACCCTGATACAAAATAGATGAGGAAGCAAAATTAAGGCAATAGCAATGGTCTTCTGAGCATGCTAGTCATATGGATCATTTTATTGGGACCAGCATCCTCATAATTTCTAAATCACTCGCATAAGTTTTAAATCTACCATTGCAATTATTTTCAAAGCAACCACACTCTTTTTAAATCTACTGTCACAAATAACTTGGTTTCTTGGGAGTTTCAAAAATCACCTTGATCTGGCTGCTTAGCATTTCTCTCAGGCATTTCTCATATTTTCAGCTCAGGACTTTAACCAAATAAAAAATTTTACATGTATATTTCCTGCCTTTCCTACTTTCCATCAGTCCTCCATCCCCATTAGAGGCAATTCAAATGAAAACATTGTGTTATTTTTCAGGACATTTGATAGTTATATACTTTTCTTCATCTTCCCCTCATGAGGGTTGCCTAACAGGGCGTTATTGTTTTCTGTCGTTTTACTGAAATAGCTCTTTATAGGTACCATTCCCAGAAGACGATTTTCTTGATAATATACAAATATTAGCATTCAAAGCATCTTTCAGTTTTGCCCTCACTTAATATTGATGTACACAGAGCAAGAGCCAATGAGTAGTGCTCAAATTACTTGGTGGATCTGTTACATTCTTCATTTCTTGTGACATTTCTCAAAATGGCTTCATGACCCTAAAAGAATCCTGGAAGACAGGATACATGTTTTCTGATAGTGTGAGAATATGTTACAAATCCATGTGTTTTTTATTTGTCATAGCAACAGCTAAATAACTTACTTTACGGTAACAACCCAACAACCTTCTACAAATTCTAAACTGTTACTAACCCAAATTATTGGTATTTCAAATTTACAGTGTATGCTCCAATTAAACAAGACAGTTAAACACATGAATAGTTTTATACACTTGAGCAGTTCCTGCTGAACAGATGAAAATCATTTTGCAGTATTTGATTGCTTAAATATCTTTATGACTTGCAGTCTAAATTTACTGCTGAAACATACATGCTTTTTGTACAAATGCCTGTCTTTTGAAACCAGATTTTTAAATGACAAATACTGGGTTGTGACTCCAATCTGGTACTTGTGTTTGGAACAAATTCTTTGGAATTCAAGCTGGTGCTTCTCACACTCTGTGTCATTGTGTTCAAAATACTTCAATTTTTTTTTTTTTTTAATTACAGCAGTGATACAAATACTGAGATTTTTCTCAGTAAAGATAGTCTTCACAGGTATAACTGAATAGGTTAGATAATTTGCTGTTTACTTCCTGATCACACGGTCTCTTTTAATGATACCTTTTAATCAGCAAACATAAGGAATTATCAAGAGAAATATATATGTGATAGAGCAAGCAAAAAAGCAGCAGGGTGTTTTTCACAGTGGAGTGTGAAAAACAATACAAGACAATAAAAGGTGTTTACCAGGAAAGTGCTTCAGCGGTTTCTCCTCATTGCCTACTAACAACAAAAACCGAGAACCTGTAATAATATATAAAGCAAACTTTGTCATGTTCTAAAACATTCCGAATTAGTAAAATTCTGTGTTTAACTAATTCTACTCTAAATTCCTTTGTATGAAAATTTTACAGAAAAAGTTTCTCTTTAGCCTTTGAGGCTTCTTGTGTCATTCTTTACAGCACCTCGGCACAACAGCAACCAATTCTGCAACTGGAATTTGGTAGTGTCTTAAGAACCAATTTTTCATATCCCATGAAACATAGGAGAATACTGGCAATTCTATTTCACATTAGATGAGATAAGGATATTTTTACTTTTTCAGTGACTTAGTCCTTAAAATAAACAAAAATATATGAACCAAACAAGAGAAGAAAGGAAAAAAAAAATAGAGGACTAGAGAAGCCTCATCTTCATGGAATATTTATTTTTCCAGATGCAAAGAGAAATTTCAGGCTATTATTGAAAACTACTTCCCAGTGGTATTTTTTGTCAAAATTCTTGTGTTTCTACAAATAGAGGAGAAAACAGAAGTTTGGAGTGATGGGAAATTGTCAGCTACTTGTAACTACAATACTTCTACAGAAGCAGAAAAAGTAAAGGATTTATATGCCTCATTCTGAGATCAGAAGTGTTTCATACTCAAACAGACTTTATGCCGTTGTCAAGTAGTATCATGGAAATAAATAAAAGTTTGACTGGCAAGCTGGATATTTGTAGCATTTCCCCCCCTCTTAGTTACACTACTTTCCACGTATGAATTTGGCTACTGTAAGGTCAGAAATACATGCTCTCCTTTGGGGCTGACCTTGAGCTGTGAAAGTACGTGTGCTAGTTTAACACAGCCTGGTTTCAGTGGGCGAGAGAAAAGCTGCTCGAAACTTCTATGTCCAGCACAGAGCCAATTGCTGAAGGCTCTGACCATGGGCAGGTTACTAGCCCAATTGGAGAAGTTGGTAACACCTGTGTGATGACACATTTAAGAAAGGAAAAATGATGGGAAGCTCTCTTTTCTTCTCCCGCAGGGTGGTGGGGCAGCCGCCAGGGCCCATCCTGGCAGGAGCCGCCGGGGGCCGTGCAGCCGGAGCCTTCCTGAGGCCGGGACCGCGTGGCCGGGCCCCTCCTGAGGCCGGAGCCAGCCTTGTGGTGCTGGTAAGCACCACGTGGCCAGCAGCGAGAGACATGGCGAGAAATTCCCTGAGGTGGAGCCTGGAAAAGATCAACCTCTCAGCTGCAACTTACAGACACCAACTTTCTTCAAGTCAGAGAAAAAGGAAAAGTGAGGACACGCGAGGAAAACCAACATGGTGGCACCGAGGTCAGTGAAAAGAGAGAGTGAGGATGTGCTCCGAGCACCAGAGCTGAGATTCTCCTGCAAGCCGTGGTGAGGACTACAATACAACAAACTGTTTCCTTATAATTCATGAGGTGCATGGGGAGGGGTACAGAGATCCACACGTAGCCTGTGAGGAAGAATACTCACGCTGGAGCACATGGATACTGAAAAGCTGTAATCTAGTGAGGAACTCGAACAGAAAGAGATTACCCTTGCTTTAGATAGAGGAAGAGAGCCTTCGCTTCCAAACTAGAGCAGCTTATCCTGAAAAGACTAAACCCCATGAACTAAAATGACCCATGCTAGGCAGTTATGGAAAAACTGCTTGGCCTGTGGGAGGGACTCATGTTGCAGCAGATTCGGGCGGGACTGATGCTTGTGGAAGTTAAAACCACGCTAGAAAATTTCGCAAAGAACTATCTCCCTTGGGAGGGATCCCACAGCACAGCAGAAGAAACTCTGTTACTTAAAGATACCGAAGAAAGATTTTTAAGAAATACTGACCAAAACCCCGTGTTTTGTTTCCTTATGTGGTTGGTAGAAAAATGGAGGGACTGAGAAAGGTTTTCTGAATATTTGCTTTGGTTCTCATTACCCTTTTTACTTTTAATTCTGTTAATAATAAATCTTCTTTATACTGTTTAAGTTTTGAACCTGTTTTGCCTTGAAATGTTTTTCCCCTAATCCTTATCTCAACTCATGAAGTTTTTGTGTTAATTTCCTCTTCTCTGATCAACTATAGCAGAAGAAAATAAGTGGATGTTTTTTTTTGTGGGTGCCTGGCAGTTAGTCAGTTTCAAACCACGACATTATGGATGGCTGGAAAAGAACACCAAAACTGAGCCAGAAATAATGCAGGGGACAAAAAAAACCCCCTCATAGATATTTGGAAAATAGGAGTTCTGTGATATTATGAAAAGATAATACACAGGAGGATAGTAAAAATGAAAGCACTTTTTAAGTGCATTACAGGTATCAAGCTTGATTTTAACTGGTATAAGCTGAAGCAGCCCAAGTGGCAAGACAGCCTGACGTTTGTTCTCCTCAAATACATGAACTATGAGCCTATCAGAACACAATGCAAACAAGGAAAAAAATGACAACTGCTCACATTATCATTTATATAAAGACTTGCATCAACTGCCAAATCCTGAGACAAACTGTAATGAGCAAAGCTATAGATTTTATGTTCAGTTGTCTGTCATCTGGTAAAAATCACAGAAACCTAAGCAGTGATTCCTGGATAAATCAGATCCTTAAAAATAAGGCCTAAGTCTACAAACCCCTCATCTTTGCATTTGGGACATTTTTTCTGCCAAGAAAACAGGGATTTTACTGCGTGTCACTGGGTGAGTTTGTACCTGCTCAGGCTCCAGAGAAAACTTATCCAATTTGTTTCTTACATAGATTAAAACAAGAAGTGAGGATGTGGAGCGATGGGGGAAGGGGTGGAGTGAGGGTGTATTCTGAACATTCTGGAATTGAAAAAAATAAGAATGTCTATGCTAAATTGGACTAAAAATCTGTTTAGACCACTATCTCCAGCAGGGACGTATGTCAGCATATGTCTAGAGAAAAGCAGAATAGGACAAGCTTATAGCAATATTCCTCCATTCTGCTTTCCCAGCCTCCAAGAGTTCACAGCTCAGGGATTTCCAAACCCAGGTGTGCTATCTTTGTATGTAAGAAAATGAAAGCAGCTAAACTAATGAGATATCTGAACAATGAACCCTCTGCCTAAAGAATCCCAAGCCAGTTGTGATTAAGGTAGAAGAGATTTAGCACGTGTTTTTTTCTATGGATAATGTCCTGAATGTCTACACTGCTACCATTTTAAGCTTAGTTCAGGTGTCATTACGCTACATTTACAAGAGTAACTTCAGGGAAGATGCATTTCAACTGTATGACAATCACAGATACAGACTACACAATTTGCAGTGCTTCACTATTCTAAAATATACTCAAAGTGGGAAAAAAATTTGAAACATCATCTTGCTTCAATGAGAAAAATGACAGCCGCATGTATTTTGTACAGTCGAAAACTGGTTTTCTGAGTTTGCTTCTCTGGTGGAGAACCAATTATTTTCAAAGTTCTCAGGACAATATTTCGTCTTGTCTTTAATGTCAATGTTTGACATGGTGTGCGGCAAGACCACGGCTTGCAGGGTGGCCGGGTGACCGCGTTTTTCCCAGCTGTGGGCTCGAGGATGGCTGGTGCAGTCTGCAATGGCAGGAGGGTGCACGGAGGCACACGAAAGGGTCCATGTCACCCACTGACGAATAAGGCACCGGAGGAGATAAAGGAGGCAGGAAGGGCTCCTCGTAGGATAAAACAGGAAAGGTTTATTTGGTGAAGGGATCCAGGGCTACAGGTAGTGATGGGCACAAAGAGCCCGAAACAGACGCTGACATAAGGTTTTATCTGGCTACAAAAGGGGCGGGGTAAACTCTAAGAGCAAATCACAGCAAGGCAAGTGGGTGGTACAGGGGCGGAGGAACTTTCAACAAACCAAGGAGGTATAAGGGAGGTGAGGAGGTAGAACAGAGAGACAATGGGGTGTTAAAAAGAGTAGAACATTCAGGAACATAACCTTATATAGGGGGAGCAGGGAGGAGAGAAGAGGGACCAATTGAGGAGGAACAGTTTGCATGGTCTCGCAGGGCCTTGTGCTATATCGCCCTAATCTTGAGGGCTCGGGACTGTGGTGAGGTCCAGCCAGCGGACCCTTTTCGGGGTGCGGGTCCCTTGTGGTTCGGACAGTCCCACATGAGACTGAACCACCGCAACAAATGTTTGCTTAAATTATGATTAAATAGAGAAAACTACTGTCTGTCTACAGAGTATATAAGACATATATGTAACTTTAGAATGCTCACCTCAAGAATAAGGAAAAATTAAAAGGAAAAAAAAAAAATCCTGAAGTACATATAGAATGGATTTCATCAACATTAGAGTAGATGTGGGATATAACATACAGCTGTTTTGTGTCTACTGCTTTTCTTAATTCATGCTTATGTCACTGAAGTGGTTACAAGAAGATACTTTTTTTCATGTAAGAATTGGTTCATTATGATCTACAGAAATGAGATAAAGATGGTGGGTTTTTTGGCTTTTTAAAAAAAAAAATATTAGAATCATGAAATCCTAGAATGATTTGGGTTGGAAATGATCCTAAAGATTATCTTTTTCCAACCCCCTTGGCATTGAACATTTCCAGGGATGGGAAATCCAACTTCTCTGAGCAACCTATTCCAGTGCCTCAGCACTCTTGCAGTAAAGAATTTCTTCTGAATATCTAAATGAAACCTACTCTGTTTCAGTTTAAATCCATTACCACTGTCCTATCACTACAGGACCTTGTAGAAGGTCCCTCTCTAGCTTGACCTGCTGGACACGCTTCTTTTGATGCATCCTAGGACACAATTGACTTTCTGGGCTGCCAGCGCACGCTGCCAGCTCATCTTGACTTTCTCATCAACAAACATCCTGAATTATTTTGTGCATTTATTCCTGATAGAAAGTATTCCTAATAGTTAATATGAAGTAGAAGCACAGTGTATATTCTTATGATGTACCTTATGACTTTTTCAGCCAAACCATTCAAACATTAAAGATGGTTATAGAATAAAAAGGAAAAGCTTGTGCAGGAATTCCAAAATGGAGACCACAAAAACTCAACAATGCTTAGGCAGAAAATGTTTGCTTTCTATGACTCACAGTAGCTGTGAATCCTCTATCTGAATAACAGAAAATAACATTATCAGCACCTTACACATTGCAATAGAAGAATTTTTTTTAAAACCCTTTCTTGATTATGATGTTGTTATTTCTCTATTATACCCAAGAACCATTGGATACATGTCACATTTCACGTGTTCAGAATAGCTTTCTATGTTCTTTTTTCTGAAAGAACCTTAATGCTCTTTTATGGGATTTCCTTTCCTTCTGTTAAATGATTTAGAGGTCTCCTTCAATAAAGTCATTAAGCATTTCTTTTCTAAAAGAAGGTGGACTGGTTTAGTGTTTTTCAGATACTAGCATATTCTGAAGATTCTAAGGCAACAGTACGTAGAAGGAAGTTGATGCAATTGCTTTGCTTTTCTTTACTATTAAGTAATCTAAGTTGCAGAAATGCAAGCTGATTAACCAAATTATTCATAAGGACAACAGTCTCATTGTCTTCAATAGTGTGCATGGAAGTGATAAAACAAGCTAACACTTGTGTAACTTTATATAGCCTGGTAGAGTAAAAGAAAACTCTCTTGGCAGCAGGTGGTGGATGCAATGAGGATATAGCAATGAACATAAAGACAATTGGTGAGCAACAATTAGTAAGAAAAGTACACTGTTTCCCCATTTCGTACTTTGTTACTTATGCAACCACATATAGGGAAGTCATTATCATACCAACAATCACATATTTTTTTCCTGAAGATGAAAGAATGATAAATGAAATTTTGCATGCAAAGGGGTTTTTTTTATTAGAATGTAGATAGGAAAAAGCAAATATGTGTGTGCATATTCTGGAAAGAAGTTATATTGCACAGGTGATGAAATGTTAAGGAAAATGCATTTTCATTTTCCTGTTTAGGAGAGTGATTCTGTGATTTGCCTATGTAAAACAGTCTCATTAACCAGCCTAAATATTTGATGGGAACACCTACCTAGTTAGCTGAAGGCTAGATCCAGAAATTGAGAGCTAGGCATAGTTGTACAAAATTCTGCAGGACTAGGGACAGAGTAGCTTCAGTACACAGCAATATTTCCATGTTGTATTCTCTGACTCTGATCACAGCAAAAGCCCTAAACCTGCCAGTTTGCCAGATTTTGTCTCCCGTTGTTTTCAAAGAGATAATCATTGACTGTGCATCTTCTCTTATAAGGATGTCCAGTGCTGTGCATAAACATGGTGGGATTGCTTTAACTTGCAGACAGCATCAATGTAAAATAAATAAGACAACACAATGCAACTGACCCTTGTTTTATTTTACAGACTGATTATGTAAAGTGTAGTCCGCAGCCACATGGTACCTGTTAAACATTTAATCTTATTAAGTCATGAAAAGTTGGCATGACACTTGAACATAACCCATCCCCATCCAAATTAATTGCAAAGCTGAGATCAGTTTTTTATAAGTCTGCAGCCACTGCATTGTCTAGCTTTCTTGATGATCCTGATTTCTTACGGTAACGTGCCCAGTTACGGTTCCACACAGGACACCTATAAATATTCAGCTGAAGACTAAATGGGTGAAAATTGCACATGGAGGAACTGTAAGGTGTAAATTAGTTATGGTAAAATGCCTAAACTTACACCCTCTGAGTTTCTGCAACAGTTTATTGCTAGATGGATTTCTGGATATTCTGACACATAAGGGATGAGTGTAAGAACTTGAAAACTTAATTAAGGTCAAGTTAGTATACAGTTGTCTGTCTTATGCAGAAGCAACAAATTGTCCCTGATGGCCAAAAGTCAGCTTGCTACACTACTGTGTCTGACAAACAATATAAAGGATAACAAGAGAGTGAGTGTGTGGCATAATCAAGCAGGGTAGAAACACTGAACTTGTTAATTCTTAAATAGAAACCAGTATCCATATCTGCTACAGGTTATTTATCCTTTTTCATCTATGACAGCTAGTCTAACATTTTAGCAAGTAATTTCTATTAATCACAAGTTCCGATCCCAGACAGAAATATGGACTTTTCCTCAAAAGAGAGTCAGAAGCACAAAAGTAATCCAGTTGTTTTGCCCATATATACTGTTCTCATGACATCTATGTCATAGTTCTTGTCAGTTATGCAGAAGAGCAATGTGATTCTGCTTACAGGTTCCTATTTATTAACATCTCATTTAGGAAAAAAAAAGAAAAATTACTATGTAGGAGGACTAGTGAAATTTCTAGTGATATTTTGCTATAAAAGAAGCCTAGTAAAACAGCAAAGTTAGAAAATATGTGTAATATGCCATCTCATTTTTTATTATTTCATTGGAGTCTTGTACATGAATAGAAGGAAATTAGAAGCAGGGCCAAAGGTTCCTGAACGGCATCCTCATTTCCTCGAGAACTGGAAACATGTTTGTATTTCAAAGACTTTTCAGTAGATTTCTTTCCCCACACGACCTTAATTGTATTTCCTCAAGGACTGTTCCTGTTTTCAATGACTCTTCACGGCTTTAGATACTTGTGTGTATAATGGTGTTGAACTCACTCCACCATTTGTTGTCAGTTCATCTCTTCTCTTGGGTTTGAATTATGCACTCCAGGATATAAGGCCAGGGTACTTCACCTATTCTCAATATTTATTGGACAAGGATTCTCACTAGAATTTAGTGATCAAGTCTTCTGTTTAGTTTGCAACAGTCAACCTGCTATCCAGATGTGAAGGAAAAAAAGGTTTCTCACTTTGCTTTTCTTGGTTCACTGTCATGGTACCTCATTATATACCTGTAAGAAATCCTTGTGCTCTTGTAAAGGAAGGTTTTCCTTAAAGGTTAAACGTCCCTCTTCCTGACAGATTTTATATAAGTATAATGTTACAGTGGCTTAATGATTCTAGTTCAGCTTTGCAACAGGGAAAGCTTAGATAGGTGTCTCAAGAGAAAAATCCTCTAAAAATATGCTTGCAGAAATGTTGTACTAAGTGTTGAAAATTGGTTAAATTACTTGCAGTAGGTGGGGGCACATAATTCTGTTTGCTTCTTTACCAAATCCTATGACTAATGTTCACCTTCATAAAAGTTATTTTTGTTTTGGAAGCCACTGCAGTTCTTCTTTACTTCTTCGGCACTTTATAAGCACTTAGTAGTAAATCATCTGGACCCAACTACCTGATCTCATGTATTGGTTCATCAACCTCTTTCTTTGCAATGTTTAATCATTTGGAAAGTTAAATTAAAAAAAAAAAAAAGAGGGAAATTATGCTGAATTCATGAACATAGAACTAAATTAACTCCAAGAAAGTAATTCAGCTGGCAAAGTTGAGTGATATATATTTATTTTAAATTGGTTTTGTCAGAATATTCTATTAAATTAAATAAAAAAGTTACAATTTAATGACATGAATTCATTCTGTCTATTTAAAAGGCTTGATTCATTAATTATTTAAAGCAGAGATTATCTAGCTTGAAATGAATGTACAATTAAATCTATCTCTAAGTTGATTTGTATGATGCGCTGCAAAATTCATGGCTGGCTAGATATCTTGTTTATTATTTTGAATGGGTTGCAGCCAGGTATGCCAGGAACCTGTAACAAACCCATTGAAAAAAACACTGTTTCCTCACCTTCCAAAACCTCATGAAAGCAATACTTAACCTCTGACATAGCATTTTCCAGATTTGGAGGCATTCCTATTAAAGAATTGGGCAACCTGGGGGCAGAGTTTGGCCCATTGTCTTTGCACTTCCTACCTGCTGCCTATTAAGTATATAATTAAGCTGTCTGTGGCTTTTATTTTGCAAATGTGCATTCATCCGATATGTGAAGGGAGAGGGGAAGCCTCAGACCATTCTTCTTAGTCTTCAATTTTCCCATTAGGATGTACTCAGAAAGGAAATTAAATTGGTGTTGTGCTGATGATTTATTGCAGGAAGGAACACAGTTTGTACAGAGAAAAGTGCAATTTTAATTTTACACAGTTCACTAATAGCATAGTTATATGTTCTGCCTATAGGTATTGCAGTAAAGATAACAGTATGGTTTTGTCTTCTAATAAGGGGAAAACATAAAGCTTATTTTCACTTTTAATATATAATATTAAAGTATTTTCTGTACAATAAAATTGAGTTTTCTAATTAATTTGTATAATTAATTTAAAGAAATCTGCGCTTCTAAAAGCTTAAAGGCTGTTTCCATATGACACTGGCATATATCTAATCCTATCTTAAAATATACTGGCACACATGGGCATAATTGCAGTAAGAGTTCAAAATGTTTACTATACATTTTTAAATCACGTAAGTAGTTTTCCAAAGTCATCTAAATGATGTTGCCTGCAATCAACCTTCTGGAGCTGGCAAGTTAGGAACTCCTGCTGATCATGGTAATATATTTTGCATTATTACCTCACTTCAGATGATGCCGATTTGTGAATCAAAATGTTAATTAATTAGATAAACAATATACACCATTGACTCGTGTTAGACTTGTGTAATCTCTGTGTATCTGACCATCCACTTATTTAACCCACTCTAGGTTAAAAATATAGTATTTTCTTTAGGATGGGACAGAAACATGTTGTCAGGAACTGTTATCTAGGAGATATGGAAGATCTAAATGCCCTGTTACAATCTAAATATAACCAAATTAAATTATATTTTTTGTTATCTGAGAAGTTATTGCACTGTCTTGTGTGAGACAACTCTGCATGAATCTTGTGGAAGAGATTTGATATTTCCTCTTTTTGCATTATATCTTTAGTAATTTGGAGTTAACTTTACTAGATAGCATATGATAGCATATGCTATTTGATGTGGGACACTGTGTGCTTTTTTTTATTCTACTTCTAATTCCAGGTGCTTGAATTTATCCTCTATAGAAAAGGAAGAGAAAAGTACTTGAATAGTTAGTAAGAGTTTGCTAGTTCACATTTTTAGAAAAGAAAGCACTTGGAATTACATATAATGATTTCTGGAAGAATGGGATGTAATTATTCCTTCACTCCAAAAGACACTGCAAGGTCTTGAATCAATACTATCTAAACCATTTTTTTCTGATGAGCTAATCTGTCTGCTACCAGATTGGTCACATCTAGTGTTGTAATAGATGTAAAGGGTCATTAAAAGTACAAAATTCCAAAAATACAAACTTAAAAGTTTATAATTACATAAAAAGAATCATATGGCACCATAACTTTAGTGAATAGTAATTACTATATACTCTCAGTAAAAATTAAAAGACCTGACTGGAATTCTTATATACACAATCATTTGGCAAAGTAAAGGCATATTAGAGCTGGTTATCCAGCTCTTCATATTAAATTTTGCTTGCCAAAAAATATCTTTTGTAATAGTGGGGGTGGTTTTTTTTCTTCTCTGAAAATAACATGACATAATGAAAGAAAAGTACCTATTGGTTTTGGAGATGTTTCTTTAGTCATTTTTTTTTTTTTTCCATTATTGATTATTCATTCTTGATGACAAAATGGGAAAAGAAAAAAGAAAAAAGAAAAGAAGAAAAAAAAGAGAGAAGGAAAAAAAAAAGAAGAAAAAAAGTGGAGAGGAGAAGCAAAGTTTTTCCATTCCCCAAATCTGAATGCCTAAACTTCTCCAGACCAGTTAATGTGATGTTTTCATAATCTCTGCAATCAAATCACTTAAACATTTTTTCTTCTATTTCCTTTTGATTTGCTCTTTATGTCGCCATTCTGTACAGAAGTGGATGAAAGGCCTTATGAATGGACAGGTAGAAGAACAATTTCTGATGAAGATGGATGTGTTGTTACTGCTGTGTAGCAGAGCATTAAACTTTCTGACACAGGTTGAAGTCACCACATTACACAGAGCAAAAACAGATGTGCAATGATGGGCAGAAAAAGGTAAGATCTCATTAAACACTGAAAAATACTATTCTGATATATGCATTTGAATACTGAATGAAACAGCACAACCTTAGAATATTTTCTTTAATTTTGGTCTACTGTATCCCTTCTGGTTTATATTAGTCACTCAGGTGTGGTATTCCTCTAATACTCTCTAATATGACTCAATTTCTCTTGGCATTTTGCTCATTTACTATGATTTACTACTGCATAAATAGAGCAATAAGGCTGAAATATTGAGGGTTTTAATAAATACATATTTTATTTTAATAGTGTTTTTTACTGAGCTAGCTAGTTTTTATGGTTACAAGTGTTCTTATTTAGCTGAAAAACCAATCCTCCATGCATTTAAACAGCTCAGGCTTTGAAATGTATTCAGGAAGATCTGCCTTAAAGTGGTACTGAATCATCATTATTCCTAGTATAAATAGATTGCTTAAAGTTGGCAAAATCACTTTCAGAGTTTTCTTTGCTGGATTGGTCTTCCTGTACAAACCCAGGCAGGAGGAGCAGGGGACCTTCAAAGAGGAGAGATGCTGTCTGCTACATAAGCAGTAAAACATTAATGGGAGGGAATCTGGAGAAGATGAGGAAAACAGCATTAGGAAGCAAGACTGAGAGTCAATGATAAGTACGGAGAAAGATTTTGGAGATAATAAATAAGCAATTAATTATGAGAACAGTGGGAGCTATCTTCTAGCTTTATGCTGATTTTTAGCATCAGCTATTGTAGAGCAAGAATGCAACACATACTTACAGTCATAAGGGGTCTGCTTGAGACCAGATGGTTTCCCAGATATTTATCTGTTAATCAATAAGACAAAAAATAAAGTTCTGAGGCCACTAAAGTAACAGTGTGTTTAATTAGATTTCACAGAAAAAAATTGTCACACATGACTTCATTTTGCTTCTACTCTTAGTGTTTTGCTTAAAGAAATTAAAATAAAATCACTTGCCTGTATAGATGTTACAGACTGCTTTGTGGAACTCACATTTTTCAAAGTCATGAAGAAAGCTGAAAAAAAGGTTAATATTGATGTTGAGAGACCACATTTTTTTTTCAACAATGGCCTTTGTTTTATCTTCTTTTTTTCTATGAACATGCATATTTTCTTCTTTTCTCTTTCTGAGGTACTTTTGAAAGTCTAATAAAGGCTGCCACGTGGTGTTCCAGAATGTTTTATAGACACCACAAAGTGAGACAATACTATGTTATGCAAATGCCCATTGCCCGCCCCAGGTATTTAAGGGATGATTTATTTCTTCCTAAAGCTGAGAAGAAAAGAGGCCTGTGAGTGGCATGTGCATAGCTGTGGATGCCACTCCAGTTAAGGGGTGCCTTATTAGTCACATTGCACATTATAGTTGTCATTAAATGACTGCAAACCTCCCCATTGAACCTGGGGTAATATTCTCCCCAGAAACCAGGCTGTATGTTTTCTTGCTTTTGTGTATCAAGAAATTCAGGGATTTTTGTTTTAAATCTTTCATAAGAGTTGAGAGATTTTAACCTCTGCTTTAACTCAAATAGGAAGCAAATTTAACCAGATATCTACAGAGACAAACCTTTTATCCAATATGCAAGAAAAAAGTCCTGGCACAGAGATCAAGTATGATTTTTCCATACTCCTCCTTCTCCTTGCTAAAAGTTGGATTCCCACATGCATGGTTATAATTAAATACATGAGCATCTCATCCAATCCTTTCTGTCCTTGCAACACCTTTTTGGGGGTTTAGGGGGAACCAGCGTATTGCACCGTTTGTACAGGTGCACGGAAAGTTTTGTTAGTATTTTCTGTGGAGTTCATGACACAGAAGTTACATAATAGACCATTGCTCACCAAAGACTGTTGAGTCTTCATTTATCAGATCATGTGGAAGTCCTTCCCTTGCAAGCAACTGCTGTCAAGTCTTGGACCTCTTTCAGGCCTTTGTGCGGGTTCTCCAAACATCAAAAATTTCTGTGGCTTTCCCTATTTTCACTTATGTTTTCAAGCTTCTTCTAAAATCTATAATTTTAAATGTACTCTCCATATCCTCTAGTAATTGCCACTGCATTCCTATTTCAGCCTTTTTTTTTTTTTTTTTTTGCCTACTAGTGTTTGGAAGTCTGTAGTACCTTTGAGCAGCACATCATTTCTGCTGTGGCAGATATTTCTGCTTAGTTAGGGCATAGCTGACCAAACTCTGTCATTGCTTTGGTTTGGAACTGCATGAGCCAAGTTCTTTTAGAAGGAGGATGACCATGCCAGCACAAAGTTATACTCACAGAAGTAAGTCCTTCTGAGGAGTTAATTGTTTGCTATTGTAATACTTTTGCAGTTTCAATAAGCATTTTGGTGCCCAGTGGATCTTACTCATCTCTCAGCCTACTCAGAACAATGTTAACAGCAGTTTGCAATTTAACTATTAAATTGTTGTCCTCCATCATTAATGCACTGCTACCTATGCAGAAGGTGACAAACAATGAAAGATAAAATGTGTGGGTGGCTTGTTTTGTGGCTGTGCACAGTCCTTCACAAAATCACTGTCTGGCACCGTGTTTGTTCAACATTTTCTTCATAAAAAATATATTTTCTTTATATTTTCAAATGTATCAAAGTCATCTGTTGATTTTTATAGAAGCTCTAAAGATTACTTCAGTGGTGATGATCTGCATCACGCATGAGAGGTCTACCTACCATTGATCTTTTTGTTCAAAGTAAGGGAAGAAAAAAGAGGCAGTTGTCCAACTTAATTTGCTTTATGATAAGGTAGTTATCTAAAGGAGGCCAGGTGAGCCCAGAACTGTTCCTCCCATTTATTAAAACACAAATTCTAAGCAGCTAATTAGATTTATCAGATATAAATCTAATTTGTAGATATCTAGCATGAGGTAGCCCAAAATTCCTTAGGCTGAGAGTGTTACGTTTCATACATTTTTGGCAAGGTACTCTTTTGTACATACAGCAAATGTTTTCAGGTAAACAAATGTTCTGTTATTTGATTATTTTATAATGATTTTTTTCTTTTCCTTTATAGTTTAACTTGACTTATTCAGCTTAATTTTTTCCCCTTACTTATTTTCCTTTTCTGGCATTTCCTTGTGTTTTTGTCTTGTCATGACAGTAGTTATAAGCCATACATAAAAATGTTGAAAGTAGTCCATTATCATTGTATGATTTGGCCATGTCTTAGAGGACTTCCTTTTTGTGACTTAGCTCTGTTAATTTTAATTCAGCTTCTTCCACTCTTCCTGTTTTGTTTAGGTTTTTTCTACTATTTGTAAATTCTTGAATTCTTTTTAATATTGTTTCAGCCCTATTGCTCATATAATTGTGATCAATGTTATACTAATCCCATTTTACATTTTTGTCACCCATTCTTTGCTCTAAAGTGAACATGGACTGTTTTTAACTAAGTTTCCTGCATGATACAACACATAGGTCATCATCCTAATTCTATCCAATGAACTCTGACACATCGTTTCATTATTCCCTTCTGCTTCATTTTGGATCTATTTATTTGTCATTCCATATTTGTCCTGATGTTTATTCCTTACTCACTCTTACCCACATACACAAACAGTAAAGACATCATATTTAGGACTCTCTGGGATTTCCTTTCTTCCCTTTTGCAACAACAACAATGTGCTAGTTAGCTTTCACTGGGGTAACCTAACAGATTTTGCCAAAAAAATGGCTTTTTATTCTCCAGTTTTCTTCTCTGCCATTAAAAAGCAATAAATTTAGAACCAATAAAAGCAAATGCTCCTTTACTCGGCATATAATCAACCTGTGAAATTCACCCTCACAGGAGGCCATCAAGTCAAATACTCTGGTTGAATGTTAAAAAGAAGTGGGCTAATTATATGAACACTAACAACATTTGTAGCTATGCATACCAAAATTAATAATAAGAGTAAACCAAATATCATGCTTCAGGGCATAAATTGATTAGCTGCAGGTGTCAGGATGGATTCCTACTCCACAGAAATTTGTGCAATTGCTGACAGTTTTTTTTGAAGAGGATATGAAGCAGCGTTGAAGGGAGTTGGTTGCGTTTTGGAATTGGGCTTTTTGATTTTGTTTTTGTGGCGGTTTCTTCATTTGGTTGGTTTTAATTTGGTTTCATCTTCTCTTAATGACTTCATATTGCTTTCATTCAAAGTAAGAACCTTGTAGGAAATGGTAAGGTAAAGGTCCTACTAAGTAGGTCCTACTTCCTCAGAGACTTAAGTGAGGAAAGAGACTTTCTTGTACTTTTTCTCTATGAAGGCAGTGAATACTATAGAGAAAGGAGTTCCCTATTAATGAACTGCCACGGTATCTTTCTTCAGATCTGCCTTTTACACTCACCTATATCTTGGTGCCACTCACAGTGATCAAGCAAGTGATGTGCAGTACATCAGCATTTTTATATTTCCCAGCTTTGATAATCTCTCAGTTATCTTTCCTTTATTCTAGTTTTACTTTTTCATCTTCTACCTAAATTGCAAGGCTTTGGGGTGGGTTTTTTTTTAGACTGGGATCATCTTATTGTTATGTGTGAGTGCAGTAAGTACCAGAGTCCTGATTATGCTAAGATAATATCCTGATTATGATAAGAGATGAAATCCAAAGCACCCAATGCTATATTGTGGATCTTTGTACAAACTTTTTGCCTAATTATTCCTTTCCTTGGAAAACTGCAGTATCTAAAAAAAATCTTATCTGATGATCTTCTACACAACCGTGTCATTTGCAGGGTTTTTCCATTTTTTGCTTATGGATTTACTTTTTTTTTTTCCAAATATTTGCCTATTTAAACCACCTTGAGCTTTCAGGACAATGATTTACCTTACATTTGAATCACAAATATGTTATAGTCTTGAATAAGTTCAAAATTAAAACGATGTGCTTACTGCTGTATCAGACATTCTTGCCTAGGAGACAAAGCCACCTTTATTTTTTCACATTTGTAACCATGGATTATCCTAAATTTCTGCAGATTTTTACAGTGATGTGAAGAGGAACAACCTAGACCTAAATAAGAAAAGCTTTTAGGCTCCTTCAGAAAATCTCATGGCAGAGCTCAAGTCCATGTTGATAGCCACTTAAGCTGGGTGGCCAGTTCTCATGTGACTCTTTCAAAATTCTCCCTGGATTTTTAATAGGGAGTATTAGTAGTATTAATGAGCTCTAAAGAAAATAGGCTGAGTCAGCTGGACCTCCCAATAAACTCTGGGGAAACAAAGCTTGATGTGAAGTGAAATAAAGAGTCAACATGAACACAGGATGGTTGGTATGCAATGCCTTGTTTACAATATTTCTGCCTAAATGCAAGTCTTTAGTCAGCTGTTTCAGCTGATGGGAAGCCAGAAGTTTTATCATTTATTAAACAATGACATGGTATAAAAATTCATTGGCAGATAACTAGCCACAAGATAAACTAATGTAATTTGTATAATAAGTTAATGTTTAGCCTCTTGCCATAAAAGAAAAAAAAGGGAGGGGAAGAGTTGTCATCTAGGGCACAGGTTCACTATATGCATAAGTCCATTTTATAAAAACATTGTGATCGGCAGTCTTAGCCTTTTAAGATACTGTTCACTGAGTGTTTAATTTTAAAAGCATATTCTGAGGAACTGCTCTGTAGACATGTGCTTCAGCGTGCATTTAAAATTTCAGCTAAGATCTGAGAGGAGATGCTCATGCATTATCTAACAAGAAGCATGATCAAAATACAATAATTAATACATAATGTGACTTGTAAAACATAAATGAAAATGAACCAGAGGGAGGAACTTGCCAACCTTTAAACAAGGCTAACCTATTTATATAACAAATGCCTGCAATATTTCTCATGAGTCATTCCTTCCACTCAGACTGAGAATACATAATAACCTTTTGCTGTTCTGTACCCGAGGTCATTTATTTCTCAGAAAAAATGCATGCACATACACATAGACATAGACAAACACATATACATATGTGTATATATTTACAGAAAGTATATTCATAATATAAAATCATTCTAAAGACTACATTTTCAAGTATGAAATGCAAACGTTAATACCAGTCATTGGATTATGGAGATTGTTTGGGTTGCTGAATGAAAAAACTGTAGTTGAAATGGTGATTGCTATTTCCAATTCTTATGTCAATTCCTTTTCCTCCATTTATAGAATCCTTTATCAAGCGGTGAAAAAAATTAACATCAAACTGAGCTCATTTCGTTGTTGCCTTAATTTATGTAGAACCAGAAACATGCCACCAAAATTAAAAAAAACCAGAACAATGGAAAGAAGTGGGCTTTTTAAGATTTTAATCATTATACCAATCTGCCCAAGAATTAGATGATTACATGCTTGAGTTTGTTTTGTCTTGATGAAAAATTTCAAGACCTGAATTGTAGGAGAAGTTAAGCACCCTTAAATCATTACATTAACAAAGGAATCCTTCTACAAAGGAATTCTTCAAAGACAAGGAAATAAATTGAAATAATCTGACTCCTAGAAACAATTATTTCTTAGAAAAATATGAAAGGGTAGAAAAACAGTTACCCGTTTGCCTCATAATCTCTATTTGAATACTCTGATAATGTTAATAAAATATTATTGTCTGCATTTGACATTCAGCCCTAGTTTATTAGGTGGAAAAGACATACTGGCTTATGACACTGCCTCTGGATGTTCTGATTTAAATGTCACCTGCTAAAAGATTCTTGTAATGTTACCCATTCTCAGGGGGCCTCTTTTTTATAGGGAATGCAGGTGAAATCAACCATGCTACCCAAACTGATAAAAAATTATATTATAATCCAGATGATGTAATTCAATATACAAGCCCAGTATGAAATTTTCTTTGTATTATAGTCTTGCACTCTTCTTAACTGCAAATCTAACTTCCAATCCACACTGAATACCCACTGAGTGGCATGCTACTAAATGCTTGTTTTCATATTGCATATATCAAAGCACATGAAACGTGATATTAAAGAGATCTCTGTCATCTCAACTGAAGTAATCTGAGAACAGTAAAAGAGCAGGAGAGAATAATTTTAAAAATCCCTGCAAATCTGTTGAAGGTGTTAGTAGTGCCAACGATCTGATTTTCCATTCTCATCTGTTTAATTTGTATGCTTAAGGAAAATTGTTTAGTGAGAGGCTGAAGTGCATTTGGTAGATCAATACTCCATTGATGTTGATATTTGTCAGCATTTTCTTTAGCTGATGATTTATAGGATGCCAGAAGCATTTATAGAATACTTAACTCTTTGTCATGTCTCAATTTGCTCTATGCAAGAAATGCTTATTCTTTATTACACTGCATTTCTAAAAAAATAAAGCACATGCCACACTAGATACTTTATATGTGTGCTTAAAACAGATTTATAGTACTGCTAGAAGTTATTAGGTTGATGCTACTTGGTCTAAAATCTTGCTAAACTAGATTAAAAACCTACTCTTCCTAAATGAAAAAAGGAATCACTTTTTAGCCGATACAACACTACTTCTAAGAGCTGAAATAATTTCTATCTTTGAATCCAGACTCTTTTTTTAATAACATAAAAATAATTGAAAATATGGATTATTTGAAGTTGAATAGCTGATGCTGCTGAAATTAAATCTGAGTGCAAAGTTTTTCCCAAGATCTGGTAAGAAAAAGACTTGGAACAAGGAAGTTGTCACCTTCTGTCATAAAAATATATATTGCAACCTTTTAATAGAGAAATGCAATTTGTAACTTATAACTGATAATAAGGGGTAAAATACCTGACTAAAAATAATGCCTAGCTCTTACATAGATTTTTTCATCAGAAACCTAAGAAGAGCTACAGCCTTTTTCAGGTATTGTGAATCTAAGATGCATAAGGATGAAGCAAATTCTTCAAATTAGGGTCTTGGCCACGTCAGATTTAGTGGCAGAAGATGTGCTCCTGCTCGATGGCAAAATGTCCAGCTGGAGCCAGTCCCTAGTGTTGTAGCCCTGGAGTCAGTGTCGAGGCCAGTACTGTTTAACGTCTTCATTACTGATCTGGATGATGGGACAGAGTGCACCCTAAGCAGGTTTGAAGATGACACAAGCTGGGAGAAATGGAAAATAAATCAAATGGATGAATGGGTTCCTCTTCCTATCTGTATTATTTTGTCCAAGTCTGATCTCTGCAGTACAAGAAGAAAACCTACTGGATCAATTCCAGCAAAGGACCATGAAGATCATTAAGGGACAGCAGCTTAGGCTGAGAGAGCTTGGACTGCTCAGCCTGGAGGAAAAAAGATTCAGGGGGGAATTTATCAAAGAATTTAAATAGCTGATAAAGTGAATGAAAGGAGACAGACTCTTGTAAGCAGTGACCACTGAAAGGACAAGATGCAACAGCCACAAATAGAAATATAAGAAAATCTACTTGAATATGTGAAAAAAATAATTGAAGGGTGGTTAAACACTGGCCCAGAGAGGTTGTGGAGTATCCACCCTTATAGATACTGAAAAGCCAGCTGGGCACAGTCCTGATCAACCTGCTTTAGAAGACCCTGTTTGAGCAGTAAGGATGGACCAGTTGATCTTCAGAGGTCCCTTTCAACCTCAACAAGTCTCTGAACTCAAGTTCTCTGACACCTGTCCCGAGTAGGTGACCACAAGCAACAAGCTTATTTTCCTGCTTTATTTCCATCTAGAGATTGAAAATCCTTCATTGTGGTGATTGAGAGACACAGACTCTGCTGTGTGCTAGCAAAGCCAGCAAGCAAAGCCAGTAAGCAAAGCCAGTTTATTACACTAATCCACCAGCATTTATAGTTCTCTAACTTCCACACAAAATTTTCCACTCAGACCCCCTTGTTCTTGTTCCCTTAGCAACATAATCTTTTTGATTATCAAGACCTTGTCGACATCCTATTAAGAAAACAATGTCCTTGTTAGTATCCTGTTGCAAAAGAACAGTCAGGCGTGGAATGTTTTTTGTGTCTTCACTTCTTGTTCTGGCCTTGAGTTTTATCTGTCCCACGGCTTCTGTTGCACCAAGGCGAGGAGGTCCGCACTGCTGTCAGCTTCTGTTGTTGTCTGATCTCCTGCACTTCATGAGTGCATATTCCCTAGAGTAAAAGTAAAGTAGTGCAGTGATAAAGTATATAGCAACTTAAAGCAATGCTCTAAATGCAACAGAAGATGATTTTGAACTCAGAAGAGATTTGTTTGCTGCTAAGGTAGCAAAGAGAGGCCAACTGTTACAGAGCTGAAGTGTACTAAATAAACAAATAGCCACAGAAATATCGATATTATCTAAAATCATTTGTTTTACAAGGGTTTTGACATGCTTTGTGGTGAAACAAACAATGTTAAATATTTTATGTGTGGATTAGTATAATATATTTCTAAGTAAAATCAATACTGTGTTTTTATTAAGACTAACACTGTACTTCCCAGCAGAGAGACAAAACGCACCATAAGTAAGGAATTGCAAAATGAGAAAAGAAATTGATAGCTAATGTTGAACCATATCACTACAGAGAGATAAATTGTTCTTATTTGTATATATTTAAACATGTGCCCGCTTTTTTTTTTCCCCTCTCTTTCTGGACCCTTCTTCCAGCAAAGGACTGGTCCTAAAATCATCTGAGAGCTTAATTTACAGATGACAACACTTGCGTCTTTATGACACATTTGCTAAGATCCCTGAAACAAACACCTCAGCAAAGAGGATGGAGTGCATGGACACACATGGGAAATCTGTTTGAGAGAAGTAATCAATATAAAAGAGAATCAATGCCTTTACTACTGACAACCAAACGTGGGTTTTGCAGAAGTTCTGTCTCAAAGGGCAGGATGTCAGTCTCATTCAGAAGGATGATTATGAAGGACGGGTCTCATGATTTAACTCCAGCTGGCAACCAATCCCCACACAGCTGGTCACTCACTCCCTGCACAGTGGGAGGGAGAGAGAATCGGAGGGGTAAAAGTGAAAAAACTTGTGGGCTGAGGCAAAGTTTAATAGATAAAGGTGTCACATCCCACCGGGCTTTGGTGAGCATTTTTGTATGTAAATCACCCTCTCTTTTTGTACTTTGTTATTAGTATTGTTGATGTTACTGTTCATTTTCTTATCTTGTTGCTGTTTTCAGTAAATTTTTCTTATCTCAGCCCACAATTTTTACTTTTTTGTACCTCCAATTCTCAGCTCCATCCCTGGAGCAAGAAGGGAGAGTGAAAGGGCCAGGGTGGGAGTGAGCAATTGACTGATTTGGGAGAGTCTTGGAGGTGGGGGCGACACTAAATTAAGGAGTGGCATTCCTAAGTCAAAACACTTGGGAAGACAAACCATCACGCCAAACATACCACCCTTCCTCCCTCCCACATTTCTATATACTGATATGTTGATTTGGCGCAGCCTGTTTTTTGGTAGCAGGGGATGGCCACAGAAGTAGCTTCTGTGAGAAGCTGCTAGAAGCTTCCACCATGTCCAGCAGAGCTAGTCTGATGGCTCTGAAGACAGACATGCTTCTGGCCCAATTAGAGAGGTTGGTAACACCTCTGTGATGATATATTTAAGAAAAAAATCAAAACAGCACATGCGCAGTTTTTTCCAGGGGTGGCAAGGTGCCGCCACTGGGGCCATCCCGGCGTGTGGTGATGCACTGTGGCCACTGCCATCTCGGTGCGGCCCGCGGCGAGCCTTTCCTGCCTGGCCACCCCTAGCCAGCCGTGCTCTGGGCAGAAGGGCAGGTGCAGCGGCGGCGGCTTCTCCTTCCCAGGGCCCTGCATGAGGAGAGGCGTTATATAGTGCCAGCACCGCGGCGGCCACCACTGCCGATTCGGTGGTGGCAGGGCCACCTGGCTGATGGTGAAAATATGGCAAGTGACTCCCCAACACAGAATCTAGATGAGATCAACCTCTTGGTGCTGTGGGATCCTCCAGGAATCTTTGAATTGGTGGAACTTCTTGGCAATGGTACCTACAGGCAGCAATTTTTTCTTTTAGTCAGAGAAGAGGAGGAAGTGAAGACATGTGAGGGAGAACAACATGGAGGCACCAAAGTCAGTGGAAAAAGAGGGGGAGGAGGTGCTCCAATAACCAGAGCCGAGATTCCTCTGCAAGCCGTGGTGAGTACCATGGTGAAACAAACTGTCCCCCTGTCATCCATGAAGTCCATGGGGGATGCAGAGATCCACTCACAGCCCAGGGGAAAAGTGCTCATGCCGGAGCAGGTGGATGCCAGAGAAAGCTGTGACCCAGTGGGAGACCCAAATAGAGAGAGAGGGCCCTTGCTTCCAGAGACAGAGGGCCCTTGCTTCCAAACTAGACCAGCCTATCCTTAAAAGTCTGCATTCTGTGGATGAGTGACGCACACCACAGCAGTTCTGGGAAGACGGTTTGCTTGTGGGAGGGACCCCACAGCATAGCTGAGGAAAGATTCCTCTCCCTGAGCAAACAGAAGATCTCAGTGATGAACTGACCAAAACTCCCATGCCCTGTCTCCCTGCGCTGTCAGTGGGAAGGAGGGAAGGGCTGGGGGAAAAAATGTGTTTTAAAGTCTTGTTTTACTTCTCATTATCCTCCTCTGACTCTGTTAATAATAAATTTACTTTATACCTTTAAGTTTGAACCTGTTTTACCCTTAGAGTGTTTTCTCCCAGTCCTCATCTCAACTCATGAGCCCCTCATTAATTTTTTTTCCCTCTCCTTTGCCCAGCTGAGAGCAAGAGAAAGTGACCAAATGACTTTCATGGGTGCCTGGCATTTGGCCAGTGTCAAACCACAACAACTGAGCATGATGCTATGCAGTATGGAATGGCCCTTGGATCAGTTGAGGTCAGCTGTCCCAGCTGCGTCATCTCTCAACATGTTGTGCACCCTCAGCCCCCTCACTGGTGGGATGGGTTGAGGAGCAGAAAGGGACTTGACTCTGTGTAAGAACTGACCAGCAATGACAAACATAGTCCTGTGTTACCAACACTGTTTCCAGCACAAATCCAAAACATAGTCCCATACTGGCTACTATGAGGAAAATTAACTCTACCTCAGCCAAAGCCAGCACAACAGGGAAGCTTTTGTGGTCATTCCAACTCTCTCTCCAGTACAAACCTTCAGCTTAACAAAGGTTCATTTGTTAATATGGAGACAAAAGTGAAGAGGGATGATAAAAAACATTCTGAACAGCTTGATAAAATGTGGGAAAGAATAGGGGAAACAAATACCTTCCTAAAATACCTCTTTTGAAATATGTATGAAATGGAAGGACTTGATTAGCGAAATTTAAAATTGCAGATGAGACTATCACAGAGCTTTTCGGTTGCACTTAAAAGAGCTGAGGAGTTAGGTAGGAGACAATCTTTTTAGGATAGTGAAACAGCATTAGAAAATTACTGTTATACAATGAGGGAAAAAGATCAATTAAAAAATCAGAGTCTGCTATTGTCAACAATTAAGTCAAGAAAGCTATGCAGGAAATATAAAAATATAACTCTCCTTTTTTGATTTAGGACATATCTGTCTTTTCATTTTGAATAGGAGCTGTAGTTTATTAAACATATCTAATTTTTGAGATAGTAAGTAAACATGTATAAAATAAGAGCATTAAGCCTTTTTAAAGATGAGCATCTTACTTTTTCTTTTTAACCATTCACCAGGACCTGGTGCCTGATAGGTCTTCGATTTCTGTTCCTCAAAAAAAGCCTGATCCCTCCAAGTATTGTATTTCCCTGGCACTGTTGCCCCTTCAAGCCCAGTTACAGGAAACTCCTTTACCTGCTTCCTAGGTAATGAAAAGTAAGGTTTTGATTGACTGCAACCTCTCCTCCCTCCCGCTTTGTGAAATTAGATTCAGAGACAAACTTTCCAAAAGAGATCTCTCCCATTTTCAGGACCCTAGAAGAAGGTGAGAAAGTTGTGGCTATTGCTATTATATGGGTCCTGGCATATATGTTAAAAATCTATTATTAAAAAAAAAAACAAACTAAAAATCTCAGATACAGAGATCTGTGCAACTAATTGCATTGACAAAGTGGTGAATCCTGCCATTCCAGATGCTAAATATTTGAGTTTCATCTACCCTGATTTGTCAGCCAACATCCAAATCTTTACTTTCTTACTCCCTGCAGGACGTTTTGCATGGTGCCCAAAGAGCATAAGGGGATGATTTTTCCACACTAATCCAGAAAGAATAGTTCATACTCCTCCATGCAACCCTCTGAATAGGCTCCAGGGTGTTCATTCTTCAACTGGTTCAGTAGCTTTAGCACTGTGAAATAAGCACTTCATCACTGCTTAGACTCTTCCTTCCACTTTACAGTGTCCTGTAGGTTCATTCTACACAGAGCACACAAAAAATCAAAGGAAAGCATGAAAAAAAAATTAGAACTCATATGAAGATTCCTGTGAACATAGCACTTGCTTACTCTGATAAAAGTTCGTGTGTGTGTTTCCCTAGAAAGGAAAGTATAGAGTGAGCCTTTCATAATAATGTTCTTCTTTTAAATTCCATTTTCCCTGTCCATGCATTAATATTGCTTAATTATCATTAACTAGAGATTGCATTTCAGCTAATGCAAGAAAGTCAACAGATGCCTTTATAGGTATAAAACACTACAATTCAGGTATACTAGAGTATTGAGAGCTTGGTTGCTTAATTTTTTTCTTTTCTGTTCTCTCTGATTAAGGGAACAAAAATCTTCAAAGTCATTGGCTGAAATGTCTCAAGGTAAAATTTTGAAGTCTTAGTTGAGTCTGAAGCACATTTTCACATTTATGTATTATATAGGAGGAAAAAAATTCTTTGCCCTGAGAAGTTTACAGCCTAAATAGATAGGACAAAGACTTTAAAGAAAATAGGAATAGAAAAGGGAAGGAATTTCATAAAACTGCTACCACTTTCGAAGCTCAACTTTCCTACAATATTAAGAGACATCATTTGGGACTAGAAGAAGCAACTAGGTGTTATCATTTAGGCCTCACAGAGTATAGTAAGAACCTCTTGGTTCTGTGAAAACATGCATAAAGACTGAGGGTGAAGAAGGTGTGTCAAGGAAAAGATCAGAGAAAAATTGGCACCAAGATCTTCCATGACACCTCTTTAGAGAATTTCAGCACCTTGTCAGGATTTCAAAAGCAAGTGTCCTGAGCCATTAAAACTTTGAAAAATTGTATTTGTGACAAGCAGCTCCCACAGAATGCTCTTCAATACTGACAAATACTTTCTGTAAGTTTAATCTTTCAGATCTCTTGCATCTTAAGATGCTACAGGATGTTAACATTTTCTATTTTGTGATATTTAAGGGGAGAGTGAACATGTTCAAGGAAGATAATTCCAGTTTGAATGAGCAAATACATGAAACCAATGTTCCCAAAGTCCTGAAACATAAATTGACAGAACCAATATTGCAAGAAATATAGTCTAAAACTACAGATCTGGAGAGAGACATTTCCAAAGAAGTATCAAGCTCAGCAATAGAAGCACAGAGGACCTGGCTCTGAGAAAATGCTAAAGTCAAAAAAGGAGCTTTAGGTTTGAGTGTCATGACATAAAACACTTTCTTTGGTAATTTGTTTGTTCTTACACTCAAGGAAACAGCATTTAATCTTTAAAAAAACCGAAAAAACAATAACCACCAAACAAAAAACAAAACAAAACAAAACAAAACAAAAACCACCCCAAAACAAAGCAAACCCTCCCCACAAAAAAAGAGAAAACCAACCCAATAGCAAACAAAAAACTGTAAAAACTCAACCCCTCCAAATAAACCACCAAATCAAACAAAACCCCCCACCAAGAATGTGTCCAAGGTATCTGGCAAATCATCACCTTCTTGTACTCATACTCACCACTCAAAATTTTTACATAATATTACTCTTTCTGCTATGTGATCTTAGCCATGCATCAGATTTCTACATTATCCATACAAAGAACAAGGCAATAAGCCTTGGAAGGTAATATGCAATAAAAAAATAAGTCACAGCTTATGATAAACTCTCACCTGGTGTTGTTCTAGAAAACCTACTCTGTCAGGCAAGGAGTTTATTTTTATATGTGTATACTTATTTTGAATACTGACAACATAGCACAGGAGCAAGATATGTCAATTCTTAATATATGTTCAGCAGCTGAAATAGACATTTTTATGTTAGTGTACCACACAACTGCTTTTCATTCCTGATGAAGCCTAACTAATCTGAGCACTCTAGGACTGTGTCACACTTTCAGGCTGATAAATGCTCACTTGTTGTAAAAAGCTGGTCGTCAATGCAAGAATATAGTCTTCAATTAGCTACTAAGTTTTCTTGATGCATGTAAACACTTGGGGGATGAATCAAAACCAAAAAAACACCACCACAAAAAATACATTTACTATGCATCTTTAAACCAGGAAGAATAACAGAGGTAATAGTAAGGGTGATTCTGGAAAAGGCATCTCCACTGAAGCGCAGGAAGCTTTCCATGTTCTGCCTCCCAGTCCACAGTCAGAATAGTAAGGCATGGCAGAGGGCAGTCTTGTCTAGACTGGAGCATCATTCAGAAGAACCATGAAACTGACTGCTACTCCGTGCTGCTCCACAGTTTTACATCAGGCGTTTTCAGGTTAGTGCTGCTGTCCCTCTCTCACTCCCTGATCCTACAAGCCAACCACAGACTGCCAATGTAATTTGCAAGCTACCAACAATAAATTTTGGTCAAGTGGTGTCCCAGGGTCATGGTACTGTTCCTGGTACAGCTAAACCAGTGGGATTCAGAGAGGTAGACTGGGACACAAATGCAGTTTTCAGTACTAAACCCCAGCTGTAGCATCTTCTTTTTCATGCCAACTGACTGAGGCTCATTACATGACCTGTCAGAAGTCTCTCGAGTGTTTCTGGACCACCACTGTTTGATTGAGAGGAGTTGTTCATTGCTAAAGTCCTTTGCTGTGGTGCATTCATTGTTCTGCCTGTCTGCTGTTTCTTAACATCATTAAATTTTGTTTCATATTTCACAGATATATTAATCTGTCCTTCCAGAAGCAGCCTTAGAATTGCATTTGCCACAGAAGAGTATAGAGACCCAGCTTTTAGTATGAAGATGGCACAAATTATCAAAATTGTATTTATTAATAAATATCCTCTTTCCATACCTTTTCTTTTCATAGTGGAAACTCGTTTTGAGATTTTCTAGGATGTTCATACTCAGCCAATTTTCTGTAACTTCGTGTTGACCTTACAGATTTAACAAGTTGCCCAACATGATAAGAGCATCACTTGGTGAAAGCTGATGACATTGATTACATATTGGGATGGTTTTGAAAAATAAAATAAAATTTGCATTTGTTTGGTTTGTAAGTGCAGTTAAATCACTGTTTAAAATGTGTGATTAATTTAAAGGCATGCGGCTGGATGAATCATGGTCCTCTTCAAAGTTTTGTGTTGTGTATTACAAACCAAAGTCATGTTTCCTTGGAGTACACCTAAGGACCGAATTTGGCTTTAATGATGCACTTTTGGGCAGTCAGGCATTTAACCTAAAGACTGTGTTGTCAGAAAAGTTGTTTGATAGTGGGAATTTTTATGAACGGATTATACAAGACTCTTTGACAGCACTTCTTACAAAGACCCTGTAAATCAGGCACAACAGCTTTATTGAAGTGAATGGAGTTAGATAATCATAAAAATGGTGTAAATAAAGGGAAAATTGGGGCCATCAAATTTAAATACTGACTTTCAACATCAGATTTTAAGAGATTATTAGCCTTAAATTTTCAGTGAGACTCTGCTCTTTCTCACAGTGAATGTCAGCCATTATAGACATAGCCATAATTCTGAAAAGAGACTATTGTATCTACTAACACACACAATTTAATGCAGCCCTGTGAATACTGTATTGTCCACTTCTACTTGCCCACCTGGAAAACGTATTTTGCTACTGTTTTTCACTGCTCATCATGCTATCCACCCTTCTCTAACGGCTCTGTTCGTTCTGCTCTGAGTTGCTAAGTTACCTGTAAATAATAACTCTCTTTGCCACAAGTCCAGTGAGTTTTTGCTTATTCCTTTGCATAGCTGAACTTCTTAGCCCCATCAGAAGTTCTTAATATTTCTAGACCCTGAATTAAGCTCCGGCAAGAGGAGATTGCTCTGTTTTCAGGAAACCCAGTGAATATTTTTCTTCATACAAACTAAATTGATTCACAGCTGAAAAAAAAGTGTACTTCTACTAGTTTTTACGATCCCTAATGTATTTGTTTATTGCAGATGTTTTATTCTGAGTCACATCAAAACCACAGGATTGAAGTTGTTGAAACCTGCATTTATCAGAATAAACGAGGTTTTTTTCCTTATCTAGTGATTATTTTAGCTCAAGCTGTGACAATTCTGAAGAGAATGATTACACATATATTAGCCAAATAATAATAATAATTTATTTTAGAGGCCCTGCAAAGGAGTCTTCCATGTGAATTTTTTTCCTTGTTCATGACAGTAAGTCATTATTTTGTTACTGTGAGTTTGCTGAGAATGTATGTGGATTTCAAATAAACATCCAGCCATTTGTGTAGTCTCCTAATTATTTTCTGATTTTCTAGGAAGAAAACCAAGCAACTGCGGATTTGGAGCAAATGCACGTGGCTTCATTATTCATTATTTTAAGCTGGTTAGTTTTGTGAGTCTGGAGAGTTTGCAGAGCTTAAAATAAAGAGAAGGAAGCAATCAAACATTCTGTTCAGTGATGACTCATTTATTCAAAAGACCGTGACAAAAAAAAATGTATGTATGGTTGACAAGAACTCTGCCATTTGCAAAGGTGACCTGAGGTACAAAATAAAAAGAGGTTTACAGTAATGTTACAGCCTCTTTATAGTGCATTAACATTGTAAATATGTCCAGAAATAATTATATCTTCTGTTTATGCTATATCCTACATTCTGATTAATAAGCTTTAATGGTCCTTTTCCTTCAGTAAAAGCTCAGATAAACAGAGAAGATGCAGAGTTTAGTGGTCAAGAAACAGAAAATTCTGGTAGTAGTAGTAGTAGTAGCAGTGGTAGAATTAGTAGTAATAGCACTGTTATTCCAAAAATACCACTGCAGCTATTTTCTGAAACTTCAGGTACTTCATATCTCTGAAGTACTGAAAGAGTGTGGAAATTTTAGAGGTACAATTTCTGATTTGAATTCTGCCTTACATTGGAAATTTCTGTGGCCAGTGGGCATATTCTAACCATACAAGCAATCTGTTTGCAGGGTATTTTTTATCATTATGTCAAAGTTAAAGTTGGAATAGGAAATACCTTAGAGATATTCAGTTTAATAATGTGGCTGTATCCTGTTTGTGGAAGTCAAACAACTCACAGAACATATACAAAATTAATAACAACCAACAAAATAAGACATTCTTTTATGAGCAGCAATGGCAACCCGCTCAAACTCACAAACAGCACCTAAGATTGACAAAGCCCCAAACCAACCAAACCAAATGTTGTGCTTTAACCCCGGTCAGCAACCGAGCCTCACCCAGAAGCTCGTTCACTCTCCCGTCAGGAAGATCAGAAAGACAATTGGAAGGGTAAAAGTTAGAAAACTTGTGTATTGAGGTAAAAACAGTTTAATAGGGAAAGCAAAAGCTGTGCACACAGGCAAATCAAAATAAGGAATTACTTCATTGTTTTCCATGGGCAGGCAGGTGTCTGGCCATCTCCAGGAAAGCAGGGCCCCATCATGTGTAAAAGGTGACTTGGGAAGACAAACAATGCCACTTCAAATGTTTCGCCCTTCCTCCTTCTCCCCACTTTATATGCTGAGCATGATGTCATATGGCCTGGATTATCCCTTTGGTCTGTTGGAGTCACCTGTCCCGGCTGTGTCTCCTCCCATGCACACCCAACTTCCTTGCCAGCATGACAGTATGAAAAAACAGAAAAAGCCTTTTGTAGATTCTCGAATAGAATTGCAGATTATAATATCTCTCAAATCATAAAAAACAACAAGTCAAAACATTTTCAAGGTCCTTAGAGTACAAATTCAACTATGAAAACTACAAGCAATTTCTACCAGCTATGACCTACAGTGAGTTGTTCAACCATAAACATCAAACATGACTTGTATCTATTTAGGTTTCAATATGGCATACAGGCATCAGAAGCAATTCCTGGGATAGAGTATGAAGTATAATAGAAAAATGACTACAAAAATATTCCTCCTAAGCCATGCAACCTGTATGGCCAAGTCCTCACAAGAGACTAGGGTTTTACAAAACCATAACCATCTGAAAATAGCTCTAGAGTAGGAATTGTCTGTACCTACATAGTTACCAGTTCCATGTATAATACAGGGATCAGTTTAGATTTTTCATCTAGTCTGTATTTTGCAATGGTTGTGTGAAAGACACACAAGTAGTGTAAGCTGCTGGTGCAGTCAGGCAGAATACTAAAGGATCAATATTATAGTTTTCTGCTCTCATAGGCAGGTTTACAAGCAATTCCCTTTCAAAACCAGAGTTGGATTGCATTACTTAACATGCATTTTGCTCTTAGAAGTCACTGTGAAAATGCTGCTTTGAAGATTTACCTCTTAATGATTCCTGGATCAAATTTGCAGTTATCAAATTAGATGTCCAAGTTAATCCTGAACAATTCACCAAGTTGTGGCATACACTTTGTTCCCTTTTACATGTGCTCTTATGAAACTATGTAAAATTAACAAAAAGAAATACCAAAATTGTTTCCAATGGTTATATACAAGAAGAAGAGTTCTTCTCACACTGTGTTTTATGTATAAGACTAAAGAAATAACATATTAACAGAGAAAATACATCCTGCATAAGAAAGAAAACAAATTAATTACTTTTTAAAATCATATTTCCAGTTAATTTTTTTTTCTGCAAAATTTCATGAGTAGATGATTGTGTTGTGTGCCCGTGATATTGCAATCTCAGACACCTTCAATGCTACCGATCCTATAGGAGTGGATATAAGAAGACCTATACAAAATAAAAGAAAAATCTATGAGCAGCACATAGTGATGCAGGTGCATAAAAAGTGAAGGATGCAGACAATAAAGCCTAGTCCAAAGGCAAGTTTTCAATCAAAAATATCACCTCCCTAACCAATCTTCCGTTGGTGTAAACCTATAGAAGCTCTACTGAGATCAGAAAAGCTTGGTTTTCCCACAGGTTTTGGACAGCCCAAGTGCTCTTTCATGATCCCTGATACAGTTAATATATAATAACAGTTATCAGCAAGAAGATTAGTTAGAACTATGAAGTTTTCTCAAACACTTCTGCATCAAAATTTTGTCCTAGAATTTTAAATGCACACTACGCTGTAGAAACAACCAATCAAACAAAAAAAAATTCAACAAAACCCAACCCCAAAAATTTCAACCAACTAAGCAACCAACACCCCCAAACCCCAACAAATTTGAGTATTAATTCCAAGTCAGAGGCGCAAAGTCTTTTGTGGAGACAATAAAATGGGAGATAGTAATTTCTTTTGAAATATTCTAGCTATGGTTGAAATGAGCCATCAAAACTATTTATAGAACTCTAAGGCCCCCACATGCGTAGTTTTGGGGGAGAGATAATAATATGAATTATTCAGTAAAAAATGAACAATTCAATAAGAAATGAACATTTCGATGTCTTCAGAAAATAAAAAACTGTGGCAGCCTCTCATAAACAAATTTTTCAAATTTTTCATGGGAAAAGAAGATATTTCGTTATGTATTCAGAAACAATTTTATAAAATCAATACTATACTCTCAAATTGAGGAAAACAGGGAAATTGGATGTGAAGGTCATGTTGTAGTACACAGCAACGAGTTTAACATAAAATTACTTGTGACGAAAAAAAAACGAGTATTTCAGGAAGATGTCACCAACAAGTTTTTCTCATAATCTCATTGCACTTACAAGAAATGACAAGGGATGACAAGAAATAATATTTCCCCATTAGAAATTCACATTGTTTTGACTGAAAAATAAGACGCTATTCAGATACGTTGTAGATAACCTGGAAATCTTCAAGACCAGGTTGGATGGGCTTTGAGGAATGCACTCTAGTGAAAGGTGTCCCTGCCCTTGGAGGGGGGGTTGGAACTTAAAAGACTTTAAGGTAACTTACAACCCAGGCCATTCTGTAATTCTGTGAGTCTGTGAAACTTCAGTATCTATGAACAATGAGGACCCAACCATAACATGCTTTTCCTCGATTATTTCTTTTTATAAGGTAGTTTTTAAGTGACTTTGAGGTTTCTATTTCTTTTGTTTTCTGTTCAAAAGAGACATCTGCTAAACACAATCTCTACGTTGAGGGCTCCAAAGCAATACAGGAAATTATTTTCTGTAATTTAATTTTCATCTATGTCATCAATAATTTTACCTTATTAATCTTACCATTACAAACCTTACACTTCTGTGCCTTCGAGGTACATCAGGTTTTAATTTGCAGTGATAGGGCTTTAACAAATTATTGTATATCCCATTTTCCATTAAGAAGCTGCTGTCTGCTTTTATAGTAGAACCCCTTACTAATCATCAGCCTGATTTTGCAGTCAGACTGTTGTATCCACAAAGACTGTTAGTTTATTTCAAAAAGCTCTATTTATTAAGTTGCACTGCTGTATCAGGGTCACATATATTTTTAATTTACATTTTTATTCAAGAGGGAAAGAGGAGAGAATCCTAATAATTACCTGGTGAGTTTTTCTATTTCCAGATTTGTATGTCTTTCAAATGTCACATGATCTGCATTAAATGTTTATTTTATTGATAGCAGAATGTAATCCCCAAATGGGTAAACAATATAATTCTTCATCAGAATTCTCATTCAGAATGAGTGCTGAAGTATTATTAACAAATATAGCAACAGCAGCCAAAGGCAAAATTAAGGCACGCCTTAATTTCTCCACTTTTCTCCCCTTTCACATAGAAGGAAAGACATTGTTAGGACATGAAGAAATTAAGAGAAAAATTAATAGCAGAGGATTAAGAAAATTAGGTATTCCAGTGTACAGGTAACCAGGCCAGCTAAGGAAGAGACATATGTTGAGAAGTGGTACAATATTAACCAGGATTAGGTTAACTCAACACTTTGACATTCAAAATCACAATAAATATTTGTGAAACATAATTTCACGCATGAAGATTCTAAGTGTTAAAAAGTTCAGGTGTTTAAATGATGTAGAAGTCATACCGGTTACACGGTGTACAGGTCATACAGGTCAATAAGTCAGAGTGCAGCAGGACAGATGGGTAACTTGTTTGACGGGCAAAGTGCATTCAGCACAATTGCATTTCTATGGGACTGCAGAAGCAAAGGCAGTGTAGTACAAAAGACTTGTTTCTTGATGAAGGGAAAACCTATAGAGTGAGAACCTCTCTGTTACCCCACAAAAGAAAACTCGCTGACTAATATGGTGATATCATTCTTCTGAAAAAATGAGGCGTGTAGGCATTTCTTTAGACACCTTTTAATCCCATGAGTATCTCCACCAGCATTTACAAGGTGCCATGTTAGATGTCTTAGTGACCCGTCATGAAACAGACCACAACAGAAGTAGCTTGTGAGAAAATGTTTTTTTCAACTTTAACCTGAACTGTGAGGCAACCACAAGAGTGTGGTCAAACATGGGAACAGGCTACCTAGAGAAGTGGGCCCCAAACCTGTGAGTGTTCAAGAGGCATTGGTACAGTGCCCTTAGTAAAATACTTTAGTTTTTGATCAACCCATAACTGGTCTGGCAGTTGGACTTAGATGATTGTAGGATCCTTCAAACTGAAATATCTTATCTTTCCTCTTCTCTCCTCTTCTCTCCTCTCCAAACCTCTCCGAACCTCTCCTCTCCGAACCTCTCCGAACCTCTCCGAACCTCTCCAAACCTC